>JACGTP010000074.1:277169-297556 GCA_023678845.1 Mischocyttarus mexicanus
CGTCTTATTCTTTTTATTTATTTTTCAAACACTCGAGTATGTTTTTTTTCTTTTCTAATATACAATCGTGTCTCGAAATTTGTTTCTATTAAAAGTATAGTTCCTTGTTTTTTATCTGACATCTATTCTTTTCTCTGTTTTACCTATAATTAATGAAATCATTTGAAGGATTAAATTATTATACTTAATATATATATTATTTATATATGGACGGACCGTTTATTTTGAAAGTGGTGCCAGTCTATTTTCTTTTGTTATGAGAAAATTCAATGTTAGCAAATCTGACAATTAAAAAATAGTGGTTTATTATGTGTAGTCTGGGAATGTTTGTACTAATTTTTAATTTGTAATTTGCTTATCTACATTTCTTTTAAGCGAATTTAACTAAATTAATATATATTTCCAGGTTGCAAGGGGACTTATATTACTTTCATAATTAGTCAATTGTAAATATCATTTAATTTCAATTTTGAAATAACAAATATCACCTAAAATATATTTCATATTAATGCAATTTTGTTTATAAATAATAACAAGAAATAAAATAGAATACGTATTTTTTATATCCGTTGCTCGATTCTTTTTTGCTCGACTCTTTTTCGCTCAGTCAGTAAAACTTCGGTAATGATTTTCTATACAAAGTTAAAATCATTTTTTATTTATATTTTACACTTTAAAAGTAGACGGTTAACACTGTAGGTCAATAAAAGCAAAATTGATGTACCTATTATATTGTCCTTGTTATCAAATGCAGACTTTTAAGCTATGTCACTCACGATTTATACACCGTAACATAACAGATTGTGATTTAAAAGTTGTATTTAATCAAGACTTTTCTTTTCGTCTTTTCAAAATTTCAAAAAGTTGATTTTCGATAAATATAAATTGAATTGATGGTAATAAAATCTAATAAAAATGGGATAAAAATGATATTAGGATAAGAAATGAGCAACTGAAATCTGTAAGAATTTAGTAAGGAGAACTCTACTCGAAATATTCCAGGATTAACGAAGAAGAATAATATCTGAAGAAGGAATATAAGGATGGAACGAAATGAGTGGTGTTCGAGGAACATCGTTTCGCGGCTCTGACATTTTATTTCGATTCGGGTGATTCATTGAGTCGTCTGAAAAGGGCTCCTCGATCGAGTACTACTCCTTGTGTTGGCCATTATAACTTTCTCGAGTCAGGCAGTAATTAAGTCTGCAATAAGGACGAGTGGCCTGCCGGCCATTAAGGCAACGATGGATCGACACTTTGTGCGCCAGGCGCGAAAAAAGGTCGACCCGCCAAATGAAGCGAAAGGAGATCTTCTGAAAGAAATTGTCAAAGCTTGAAAGATGAAGAGAAAGATGGAAAGAAAGGAAGAAAGAAAGGAAGGAAGACAAAAATCAAGACGAAGATGAGCGAGAGAGATAGGGGGTGAGGATAGGGGGAGGGAAAAGTAAAGGAAGGATGGAAAGAAAATTTTGCTACGCGGTAATTGTTCCCACATAATTATTGCTCGTAATTACATTCTTTGAGTAGACCAGAATTGTCTTCAAAGACATTTCACCAAGAACATCTTCTTCAGGGATCGAGAGAGGGAAGAGTAGGAGTAGGAGGAAGAGGGTGGGAGGAGATATTCTTTGGAAGGAAGTTTAAGAGATGTAAAGAGTATTGCCGTGTATGTATATACTTACTTATTTACTTACTTTGACGTTAAAGGTATAAAGTAAGTTTCAGGTTCCTCTTGGAAAATAGGAAGAACGCTTTTGATCGGCCGGAAGAGCGAGGGTCAAATTCTCGCAAAGAGCATTCGCCATAGTACGTGCATAGGTCGAGGGAATATTTGCCATGGCCATTCAATATTCAAACAAAGTCTACAAACCGACTGCTTGACTCGGTATCGGTCCGAACGAATCCTTTTCTCTCTGGCATGGTCTTCTTCTCTTGGTTGGTTGTATAGATGGATGGATAGATGGATAGATGGATGGATGGACGACTCGTTGAAGGGGATACGACAACGTCCATCTCTTTTCTTCTTTCTTTCTTTCTTTTCTCCCCCTCTACTTTTTCTTCCACCCTTCTTTCTCTTCTTGTTCTGACCGCTTAATAGAATAATAAATAGCAGATCGAGGCTTCCGTACCTTTTACGTTACTTCCTTCTTGACAATTGTTAGCAGCTCATGTATTTTTTATAACATTATCCGTGTATGTTTGTTAACTGTTTTCTATAAAATTATAATATTTGATAATATCCACGTATTTCATTTATCGTAATGATTTTTTACTAGAAATATACTTTATTATGAGTAACTTTGGAATTAATTTATCTCGAAGATCGGTATCGAAGTATAAGAAAATAACAGGAAAAATATTTTACGCAAACAAATAAAAAGAAAGAAACAGATTTTTATATTATTATTTTGTCCAATGGTTAAAAATAGTAAAAAATTTTATATCAAAACGAATTCTGATACGAGGAACGAAGAAGGAGAATAAAAAAATGTCGTAGCAGTGAGGAGAAAATAACGAACGAGGTAATATTATGACGTATCGATGTGATATTCCTGTGATTTCTCTGACGATACATAGAAATCGAAAGAACCTACCATGAGGTAGAGGAGTTATAGTTCGTAACGATATACTTTCATATACCTAGACGAATGTAACGAGAGAAGGGAAGAGGAGAATATCGGTAAGGGGAAGTTGGGTGGCTGGATAGGGCTAGTGTCTCGAGGGTACCATGGTATCCGGAATGGTGAACTCGGTCGTGAGATTCCCTGTGTGAGTCGTTGTCCTTCTCTCTCTCTCTCTCTCTCTCTCTCTCTCTCACACACACACTTCCCCTTTCTGTCCTTTCCCCTTCCCATCCAAACTCTCTGTCTATTTCTCTCTCGGTCTATTTCTCTCTTGCTTCTTCCTCGTTTCATAACGGAGCAGTGCGTTCTCCGGAAATTCCATGGAAGTCGAATCTCGCGTTACCCGTCCGCCCACATAATTTCGAGCAGGCGAGAGCTGTTCGGTTAATATCTCCCGCTTGCTGACACCGTCAAATAAAACATCCTAGGACAGAGGAGGAGTTTCAGAAAGAGGAGGTGGAGAAGGAAGAGGTGGAGAAGGGTAGAAGAGGGATTGTTCGCGACACAGGATGGCGGTACTGGCTGCGAAAGGTGCAGGCGCAACTTGGTTATAGATTCGAGGTAGAAGAGGAGGAAGAGGAGATGGAAAATCTTGCTACTTCCCCGTACCCTTGCGTCCCACTTCCTCCCAATTTCTTCTACTTTCAATATATACACCTATCCGTATCGTCACTCTTTATTTCTCTCTCTTTTTTTTTTTAACTCATAGAGTATACTTACGTGAATACTCAAATACTCGCGAAGACTTGTACTTATCCTAAAAAGTTGTTTCATTCAAACGAATTGTCAAATATCGTTTTCTCGTAAATCTAACACATCTTGGTAGATAAATATAAAACAAAGAATAAATTTAGATAACGATGCTTGATTAATCGAAAATGATTAGAATTGATGGTGCCAATTAAATGCGAGGAAGGATTGTTTAGTTATTTGAAAATTCGTAGTTCGGTGGTATTGCAAAACGACGCGAAGCTACTTTCGGGTATTCATAGAGGTAGGAAAAGGACGGTGGGGGAGGAATGGTGGTAGTTGAATATAGATATGGAGTAGGAGAGGAAGAAAAGGTAGGTAGGTAGTTAGTTAGGTAGGTAGGTAGGTAGGTAGGTAGGTAGGTAGATAGATTGGTAGGTAGGTAGGTAGTAGTAGTAGAATTCTGTGTGGAGGGTGGTGTAGGTGGAAAGACGCGAGAGGAGTAGGTGGCGGCTGGGAGATTCGCGCATATCCGATGGCAGGAGGAGAACGCTCGAGTGCGCGCGCGAAAGAGTGAGTGAGTGAGTGAGTGAGTGAATGGATGGGTGAGAGGAGAGCAAGAGGAGGTAGGAAGATAAGGCTAACACAGCGAGAGAATGAGAATGAAGGGAGAGACGTTTCCACTATTGATCATCGAGGCTCAGAGTGTAATGCTAATCATGCCCCCTCGCTCTCGTACTCATCCCCAACACCCACAGCCGCACCTATCCTTACCCCCTCTTCTCTCTCTCTCTCTCTCTCTCTCTCTCTCTCTCTCTCTCTCTCACTCTTTCTCTGTTTCTCTGTTTCTCCCTCTTTCTCTGTCTCTCTCGTACCATGCCGCTTTTCCTACGTTGGTCGATTCTCTTATACCAACCGTCTCTTACCCTTCTAGCCGAATCCCCCCCGCGGCACCAACGAGAACGTCCCTCTAGTGACACAGACCCAGCAAAGATATCGACTCTGATACCCCCGCACCCAACCCGCGACCATTTCGAAATTCCTTCTTCCTTTTCTCTTCTACGTGAGATTAACACCTTCACGAACGATCTACTTCTCTTTCTTCTTCTTCTTATTCTTATTCTCCTTATTCTTTTTCTTCTTCGAGGTTAAATCAGATCGAATTAAACGAAATATTACATACATTTCTTTATATTCATTTTTATTATGGGTTATAGTTGAAATATTTTTTTTCTACATAATTCTACTTATCAATAATTAATACAAGCTAAATGGAAATATAAACTGTTACCACGATTAGTAATAATTTGGAATATTATTGTAGCGTGATTGGTTAGATGAATAAGATAGAACTAACGAGAGAGTCCATCACGTTTTATCGGACAAACGTCATAGGATTTAGCAGGTAGGGTGGATTGAAGTAAAGAGATGTGGTGAGGTGGGGCCGAGTGGTGGAGAAGGTGGGGGGGAAGGGGAAGGTCGGGGGGTAGGAAGAGAGATATATTTCGTAACGACGTCCGCCATCGTTGTTCCGGCAAATGTCAATATTTATCGACATTCGAATTACATTGTTAATTTGGTAAGCGAGCATCGCGGTCCGATCGCCTCGGCTACGCTTCCGATCTTTCCTTTTGTCTCTCTCTCTTTTGATATTTGCCATTCTCTCGTGGCGTAACATTTGTATTCGGTGTACGTATTACGATTTCATTTTCATCCTTGCTGCTACTGCTACTACTGCTGCTGCTCATCGTTTTCGATAATGGATATACGAGTTTCCACATTTACGCGAAATAACACTCGCACACGCATTTATATATATGTGTATATAAATGTGCACACGCATACACGTAGATTGGAAGGTAAATGTGTTAAAGGCAATCTATATTGTACGAAGGCACCTCGTCATATCGACGAATCATCGATTCCGTTCGTCCTTCTTCGTCGCGAGGAACATGTTACGAACGAGTTCATCTTGTTCTCTTTCTCTTTCTCTCTCTCTCTCTCTCGTATTCTCGTTTTCGTTCTCTCTTTCCATTTCTCTCTTTGTCTGACTCACTCTTTCAATGTTAACGCCGCGTATATATGTGTGTATATATGTATATTCGAGTTCGTAGGTACTCCGAGAGTAGTAGACTGGTTTTCCAGCTAATGAATAACGCCGAGGCATTAATACCGCAAATAATAAGAAGCTCTCTCTTCCGACTGCGGAACCAATATAATAATTACATCAGCATATCGACAAATAGGAGTCAGCAGTAACCGTTCTGTAACTTTCCCTCATCCTAACCGGTCCTCGTTGAATACACGGCAAGCTACAAACGTCGGGAATGAGATGGACGGAAAAACGGGAGAGACGGAGAGAAAGAGAAAGGGAAAGATAGAGGGAGAGAGTGAGTAAGAGAGAAAGAGAGAGAGAGAGAAGGTTCCTGGCCGCAGGCGTACCGGAAAGTCCCGTTCTCGAATTCCAAATTAAAACAAAAATAGAAAGGAGGAAGAAAGCTGCAGACAGGCGGGCGCTAATGTTTCCAATACCGCTTTTCCGGGTTTTTTCTCGGACGAAAAAGCAGCAGCCACGAAAGATAGAGAAAAAAGGATTAAATATCATCCCCGTGGTGCTGATAGTGGTGGTGATTCGGACGTCACCTTTTCTATTATACTTTTAATACCATCATTTTTACATTGTATATTCAAGACATCGAATAATTACTGCAAACTGAATATCCAACTGTCTTCAAGATAAATAATAAATACGAGATAGAAATAAAATAAAATAAAAAGTAAAATAAGAAGAAAAACGCGAGGGAAGATTAGTTCGATTATATTAAAAACAATAATCGTCGTTCGGGGACGCCTCCTAGCTCGGAAATAGAACGATGCGAGTTAAGGGTAATCAGAAAATAGGGGATGAAGAAGAAGTAGCAGAGGAGGTAGGTCGGTGGGTGGAAATGGGGGGTGAGGGATTGAGGGGTAGGAAGAGAGGATAGATTCCCAGTCTACGAGTGGAAGGAGCAAAGTAAGCCCCTAATTTCTCGCGGGGTAGAAAGTTGCCAGTCGTAAGCATCTCTCGTGTGATAGCAATGGGGGTGGTATGGTAGTGGTGGTAGGGGTGGTAAGGAAACAGTGAGGGAGAGTGGGGTAGTCGAGTCGTATCACCGAGGGTCGAAAGAACCGTAGTCAATCGGTGGGCGCGAGAAACGATAGAGTAAAAGAGAGAAAAAAAGAAACGAATGAGAGAGAGAGAGAGAGAGAGAGAGAGAGAGAGAGAGAGAGAGAGAGAGAATGAGTTTATATTGGGAAGAAAGGCAAGACGGTCTCTCTTTCTCTCTCTTTCTCTCTCTTTCTTTCTCTTTCTTTCTCTTTTCCTCTCTTAAACAGGCAGGCAGAAGTGAAACGTTTAAACTTTTTATGAGTTGCTGCGTCGTCGCTCGAGCGAAGAAATTTCAATTTTGTCCCCACTCCGAGTCGCGCACGAGCGAACCTTTCTGTCTCTCTTTCTTTCTCTCTCTCTTTCGTTTTTCGACTGTATCTATTCTATTTTATCTCTTTCTCTTTTCGCCTTCGCTCCTCTCGCTTACTTTCCATCTCAATCAAATTCCTAAAGACACCCGACGCACCGTGGATACTTGGTATTCTATAATAATTTTATTTTTCCTCCTCTCTCACTCTCTCACTCTCTTTCTCTCTCTCTCTCTCTGTCTCTGTCTCTGCTATTACTTTGCTTTCGTTCGTCAAATTGGATGGATTTCCAGATAAGATACAACAAATGCAATAATATCTTATCATGGAATTATCTCATAGAAATATTGATTTATTATAACATTGTAAACGATCTTCTTTACTTTGTTTGATCGTTCTTACAATTTTATATTACCTTGCCGTTTAGAGAAATTATTGATCAAGGATACAATTTTCTAGGAAATCATCTCGAAAAGGGGAGATTCTTCTTAGGTTGAAAGTACCTAGGTGAAAGTTAAAAGGTTGTACAGGCTATAATATTACCGCAAAACCTGCTAAATCCCGTTGCCCTTCTCTCTTTTCCTCTTTCCCTCTTCCCTTCTTCATAAAAGTCTTGATGAAGACGTCAATGAATATTTATCTTTTCGTACCGAAGGAACTCCATTTTGCTTTAACTTCGAGCAAGCTTTCTCTCTTCTCTAACCGATGCTCTGTTTCTTCTTTCTCTTCTCTCTCTCTCTCTCTCTCTTTTACGCTCTTTTACTCTCTTTTACTCTCTTTTCTTCG
The DNA here is from genome assembly GCA_023678845.1 of Mischocyttarus mexicanus. NCBI lineage: Eukaryota > Metazoa > Arthropoda > Insecta > Hymenoptera > Vespidae > Mischocyttarus > Mischocyttarus mexicanus. The sequence goes on from JACGTP010000074.1 coordinate 284,726, forward strand.
AGACGAGGCAATAAGCGTAGTCGATCAGCGAAGTTTTATCAGGATTTAATTGGATGCCTTGAACGAAGAAAGGTTATGGTAATATCGAGTTTCAAAATTGAACGCGTACTTTGGAATTTTCTCTTTTCGTTGAAAATTTCTCATTACGGACACGTGTGATGGATCGTACATTGAAATTAGCAAGATGGACGAAGATTGTTAAAAAGAAGAAGAGTAGAAGAAGAAAAAGAATTGAAAAGAAAAAGAAATTGCAGGTATCGAGAAAGCTTGCGAGTGAGTGAGACGGACAAAGAGAGAAAGAGAGAGAGAAAGAGAGGGAGAGAGAGAGCAAGCAAGCTGAAAGAAATTGAGGCCGACTGGAAGAATGAAAGAGAGAATGATGAAAAAGCGAATAGAAAGACAAGAGAGAAAGAAAGAGAAAGAAAAGCTGGGATGCAAAAGAAGGAAGAAAAGGGCAGAGTCAGCGCGTTGCGTCTACCACACCACTGAAGTAGTAACCCTCCACCGTTTTAATATGTTGACGCTTCAGGGGGAAAAAGTAGAGACTAGAAGAAAAAGAATATAAAGAGAGAGAGAGAGAGAGAGAGAAAGATAGATATAGAAAGAAGCGGTGGAAGGAAGGAAGGAAGGTAGGAAGAAAGGATTGACAATAAGAAAAGAAAAATATGCCTCCAAAGTCTTTGTATTCGAATGAAGAAAGAAAGAAATAAAATAGAATGAGAAGAAGAAGAAGAAGAAGAAGAAGAAGAAGAAGAAGAAGAAGGTAAAAGTGAAGAGAAAGAGGTGATCGGAGTGTGTTGCCGAGGACGAAAAGGGGTTGGTTTGTGGGTGGTGAGGAAGAGAATGAGAAGAAAAGAGATGGTAAGGGGGGTGGTGGTAGTTCTGAGAGGGCGGCTACACCGAGGTTGGCCGTTCGGTGACGGGACAAACAGGGGGAACGGACGAAAAGAAAGTTTGCCGTGTAACAACAAAAGACGTTTGTTATTGGACAGCATTTGAATTGTCTCTGTGTCGGCGGGCCTCCTTATTGGCCGAGCGTTGGTGACGCGACTCCGGAGTTGGTGGGAGGTTGCTTTCCTCCTAGTCGCCGCCGCTTCCTAGCCGTTTCCTCCCACCTTTCCTCCTCGTCCTCCTCGTTCTCCTACAACTCCCTCTCTCCTTCTCTCTTCTTCTATCCTTTACGAGGACGGTTATACACGCGACTAAGTGTACTGGCTATCTGCTCTTGGAGCAATCCTACCACTCCTCTCCTCTCCTCTCCACTCTCCTTCCAACCATCCAGCTGCCGGTTACCGTTGTCGAGCTTGGTCCCCGGGATGACCCTTTTTGCTCAGCCACTAGCTGCTCGTCGTATCGCTTGGACCCTCTTTTTGCCCCGTACGTACCTTCCTCGAAAGAAACGCCTCGGAGGATGCACAACCGCCATTTTCCTTTCACCCGTTACATACATACTACACCATTACCCTTCTCCCTAATCCTTTGGCCCCTCCATCCCCCTGTTACAAGAATTCTCTTAACACGATCCTAAATCCTCGGCTAAGATTCGAGACAGGTAATACGAATAGGAAAATATTTCCAAGATCGAATTGGAGATCGTGTTGTTTTCAAGATAGACATTCACTTATGTAACGTACTATGCAAGAGTTAAGTATTTTGCAAAATCTTCTATCCTCTCGGGATCGCTGTTTTTAGAATTCGTCCAGAATATTTCCTTTTCATCCAATACACGATCTTTACGATAAGGTTTTTTTTCACTAGAACGGAAAAAATAACATCGATTAAACCAAATAAGCATATTGATGATGATATTATTAAGTTTATCGCGGTTTAGGGGATGTTAAGGGAAATATCAAATGAAGGAATATCTTTCTTCTTCTTCTTTTTTTTCTTTTTTTTTCGTGTAACTCTGGCATCTATCGTAACGTGTAAGTATTTACGATGGGAAATTCCTCTTCCGTCGGGGTGAGTTCCCTTCCACGGGAAGCACATATATTCACGATTACAAACGTAACGGTGTGATGCGATTCTCTATGCTCATCCTCGCTCGGCATAGTTTTATATTCCGCGTCCATCGGCGTATATATCAATGGATCTACTCTCTCAGGACACGTTTCGAAGCGAAGGTGCGACGACCTTTTCCTTTTACTCTCTTTCTATCCCCCCTCCCTTCTCTCTCTCTCTCTCTCTCTTTTTGTCTAGATTATTGTTAGCAGTATTCGCTCTTACCGATTATTCTTGGAATTATGTTGTAAATTTATGAGCCGAGTTACGAGGTGGTGTACTGTATATAGCCAGCTTTTAACGAAAGGCCTCGGTGTCCCTTTTTTTTTTTTACCAATCTGATTTATCGTCTTTCTTCTTTTTCAAATATTCTGTCTTGCGAGTGATTAATATATTAACGATATTCGCGTTTACGAGATTTCTGCTGCTGCTGCTGCTGCTGCTGCTGCTGCTGCTGATATTGACCCGAACGAAAGTTAGCTTTTTTTTTTGTCATCTGAACTCTGATACGAATTTTCTTTCTCATTCGAGTATCAACAATCGATCATATAACGAATGGTATAAAACATAAATAATTATGATAGTTCGTTTCCATTCACGAACACTCCTCATCTTTCGCGATACAGCCTCAGTCAGATTTACAAAGAACATTTTTCATTACTTCTATCAGTTTTTTTTTATTTCTACTTTTATTTGTTTACCGATTAAACACGGAGAATGATGGAAAAATTGTTCAATCGTTCAATCGGTTTGTGTTTTTTTGTAGTACAGGGGTATACAGAACATATACAACACGATGGAATCGATGGAATCGGTATATTTATTTCGAAATTTGTCAATTTTGTCAAAAAATCAACGAACCGAAAACAAATATCAATATCATTTCTTTCTCTCCTTTTGTTTTTTTTTGTATCCTACGGAAATGAGCGAAAAGAAAAACATTTCGATCCGTGGGTCTCTCTAGAATTTTCATATTTCCTCCCGCGTACAAACGATGTTGTTGTCGTTAAAAATCAACTTTAATCTAATAAAATAATACTTATTGGTATGCTCCTACAAATAAACTAACTATTTAATAAATTCAACTCTAACAAATATTTAATATCTCGAATATTCTCTCATCGTAAATATCTAAATCTAGTATATCCCAGTTGTGTTTTTTAAACAAATTCAAGATCCTCTTATCATGAAAAAAAATCATTAAAAACAAAATAAAAAGTATCGATTCATGAACCAAACTGAATAAATCTTTTTCAGAAAAGTACCAGAAAATTAATACTTGCAAGGAAAAAAAAAGAAAAGAAAACTAAGATAAATGTTGAGAGATAAACGTGAAAATAATATAATTAATAAAAAAATCACGCGCACACAACGGAGATAAGTTTTGAAAATAAAATATAAAGGAGATAGGGAAAAGAGAGGGAGTTGGGTGGTTGGTTGGATGGATGGATGGATGGATGGATGGGAAGAATATATAGAAAGGATAGAAAGAGCATGTAGGGGCATCCTCTCGTTGGCGATGCTCTCTCCTAGCCACCTGCATCACCGGGAGGAAAGCACGTCTGGAGCTAGCCCAGGCCGCAACCCCACGCGTACTCGGAAAGAGGCGTGCGCCGCCTACGAGACCCCCCACTGCTGGGCACCCGCCCCTATATCGCCTCCTCTACCTAGATCCACCTTGCTCTCTCTCCTCTCTTTCTATCTCTGTTCCTCCCACTTTCTCTCTTTCTCTCGTACGCGACTTCTCCGTCATCATCCGCGTATAAAGCGGCAACGCGCTAGCAGAGGATACGTCTCTGGCACCCCCGTGTAAAAGCGTGCACACGGTGAGTGTGCAACGGGGGTTGAGCACAGAAGGAGGGATAGGGGTAGGTAGAGTAAGGGTAAGGGTAATGGTAGGAGTGGAAGGTATGTGGCGGTGGACGATGACAGAGACGCCGGCGAGACAACTAACAGCGAGCGGTACACATCGAGAGTAAAAGATATAGAAATACAAGAGAAGGAAGGAAGGAAGGAAGGAAGGAAGAAAGAAAGGAAGAAGGAAAGAAAGAAAGAAAGAACGACACGAGGACGGGACAGGAGAGAAGCTTCTCGTGGGGGAAACAGAAATTCCCCTTTCCCCCAGAGAAACGAGAAAGCACACCCTTCCACCCTACCACCCTTACCCTACCTACCTACTCCAGTCGCGAGCTTTTCACTCGGTATCTCTCTTCTTCCCTCTCCCTTTTCCTTTCTTTCTCTTTTACACCTCCCTCTATCTCTATCTCTATCTTTATCTCTATTTTCTATTCTATAATTCTCCTCTCTTCTTCTTCATCTTCTTCTTTACATTCCATCCACCTCCTCCTCTCGTTCTTCCCTTTCCACCGAACCGTCGTCGTGTGTATGGTTAAATATCGCATTATTGTTTTAACTGCTGGGAGGAAAACAGTGGGCGCGGAGAACACGGAGAGAGAGAGAGAGAAAGAGAGATAGAGAAAGGGACAGGAAAGGATGGGAGAGAACCGGCCGCAGAGTTGCGCGCATCCGCGTCGCGTGTACACTCGTGGCGGCGCGTCGCGTTGCGTCGCGTCGAGTCGAGTCGCGCGTGTGAGAGAGAAAGAGAAAGAGAAAGAGAGAGAAATAGAGAAAGAGAGAGAGAGAGAGAGAGAGAGAGAGAGAGAGAGAAATACCGTCGCCGCGACGGCAGCCAGTGTGTTGCGTCGCATCGGCCAGTATCGCGTCGTCGCCTCGCCTCGCATCGCTCCTCCAAGAGAAGGTTCCTCTCTCTGTACTCTCAGAAACGACGACCGACCCACTTGCTTGCTTGCTTACTTGCAATCCTCCTCCGCCACCACCACCACCACCACCACCACCACCTCCTCCACTTCTTTTCCCTGTCAGCCCCTTACGTACGTTACCCAAAGGAACCCGCTACTCGCTATAGGGTTACTGTATATACTTCTGTCTTTACTTCTCCTTCCATTCATCTATTCATCCATCCTTCCTTCCTTCCTTCCTTCCTTCCTTCCTGATTTCATTTCTTCCTTCCTTCCTTCCTTCCTTATCCCGCGCTTTCGACAAAACCGGCAACAGGGGGGGAGTTCGATGTAACCTCCGCTACTGCGCGCAAGGCCGTTCGAGGTGCCACCCCTGGAATCTCCCTCTCAAAGCGTCCCTCGCCACGCCAGCTTCCAAGCCACAACCGCCTCCAAAGGCTTTTCCATCCCCCCTCTCCCTCTCTCTCTCTCGACCCGCCACCTCTTCTTCTCATCACTACCACCACTGTACCAACGCCACCCACCTACCCTACTCCCACTCTCTTCTCATCTCATCTCATCTCATCTCATCTCTTCTCTTCTCTTCTCTGCTTCTCTTCCCTGCTTCTCTTCCCTTTCTTCTCCTCTACTTCTACCTTTAGCCTACCCCAGCTTTGCTTTGCCTTGCCTTGCCTAGCTACCCTTGCCTTACCCCACCCTTATGCATAGCCTGCATCTCAACAACAAGTACCCCCGTAGCATCCGACACAACACAGCAACTCGCCCTACCACCACAATTTCTCTACCCACCTTTATTCTCCTCCCTTCTCACTCTCTTTCTCTCTTTCTCTCTCTCTTCTTCTTCTTCTCTTCTCTTCTCTTCTCGTCTCGTCTCCTAACTCCGAGAGGCACCACCGACACTCCGCATTCGAAGCAAACACGATATCATCACCTACCGGCGGCGGGCATCATCATCCCTTCGATATCATAATTCTTCATACAACCAGTTATTGTTACCTATTAGATTTTAACTTTCCTTTCTTCGTACGTTTTCTATCATCGTGTTCCCTACTCCTCCCCTCTGCCAACCCCTCTGCCACACTTCAACGACCCCTCTCTTTCGAATCTTCGGATGGACACTCTCACACCCAAACAAGATTTCTCAAACGTTGTTGCCTTCCCTCACCCTTCTTCTTCTTCTTCTTCTTCTTCTCGTCAAATCTTACTCTTTCCTTTCCCTCGGACTCCTCATCCCACCTAACACTAAATCCCTCTCCTCTCCTATTCCTCCTCATCCTCCTCCTCTACTTACTTCTCTTCTAACCCCCTACCTCTCATTAATCCCTATTTTTAACATACTTTCAAATCGTGTTTGTTTATCTTACATTCGACTTCTTATCTATGCGTACAGTTTTCAGTGAATCTCTACGATTGGTTCAGTTACCTGTGTGATATTACAAACGAACGTGTTAGTGCGCGGAAACAACCACCCAATCGTAAGGCATGTGTTGCTCAAGGACAAAAAGTGCTACGCGTTACGAGGAAAGGAACTTCATTTATGGGAAATACGATGGTCTATTAATTCTTGAAAATATCCCCAGGTGAGATAATGTGGATTGGGTTGAGAAAATGTCTGTGCGTGTCTGTTTGAATGTATGTATGTGTTTGATAAAACGGGAGGGAGATAGGGTTGAATATGTGTATGTGTGTTTGTGTGTGTGTGTGTGTTCTGCCTTCATCATTGTCTATTGAAAAGTGTTAGTGACGTCAACGTTTGAGACGAGCTGTCGTCGGATCGATGGATATGACGTACGACATAGAAATCCGTCTAAGTTTTCATGTAAGTCGAGGAGACGAGAACATTCGCATGAAACTACGATCGAAGTTTTTAGGATAATGTAAGTTGGATTTCTGTTTTTCTTTTTTTTTTTTTTACAACGTTAAGTGCATACAGTGAAATTAGTGTTTTTGAGGATTTTCCTTTTGTTTTTCTTTTTGACGTTAAAATTATTCGAAGATTATTCGAGAATAATATTTCTGCGTGAAAAAATATCGTGACGAATTCTAAAGCAAATTTTACGTTCTAATATTATTGCAATGACACATTCGTTTCGGTTGATATAAAAAGTGAACTTGGAGTGAATTAAAATATAAGCTTTTTATAATATCATCCGAGTCTTTTAAAGAAAAGGGGGAGGTATACTTTAATAAACTGAATCATCATAACCCTATGTTTTACCCATTAGAAGAATAACTACGATAACGATCGGGATCGATAAGAGAAACAAACATAAGAAGCAATGTTTCTATAATCGTTAGTCATTTACATACGCCCATTGCCACTTTAAAATGGTTCTTCTTCTTCTCTTCTTCTTCTTATTGGATTAGACAAGGAGGTAGTAGTTGCACTTAAAAGAAATTAATTTTTTTCAAACGACCATATGATACTTTCCTAAAGTTTATATTGTAAACTTTAATCGTACCTAACGATTATTGTCGTAAGAATATATCAATATTTAGACAAAATATTTTTCTTATTTAACGCGACAATTGCATTATGGTTTGAAACTAATGACCATTTCTATCAGTCTATTGTAACTGTGGAAAATTCGATCGTAATAGATTAGAATGATCATACTTTTTATTATCTTTTCGTATAAATTAACGTCTAATGGAACGCATTGGTTTTTGAAATAATCGAAACCCTCATTTCTATTCTGTTCCGTTAGTGCATTGTATCTGACAGGTTGACAAGTATCAATCGCAAGTTGGTTTAAAATCGTCGTTAGTTCTAACTTGGGACATGCAAACGCGCGAATTCATGCGATCGATGATGACCGATACACTTCGACCAAAGCTTTGCTATACCAGAGAGAGAGTACTATAGAGCTATGAATAACAGACAGGAAAATTTACTATTCCGATTGTGCATATCTATCTTTATACCCCTCCCTTTATCCCCCCTCACCCTCTTCCCTCCTTTCTCTCTCTCTCTCTCTCTCTCTTTCATTTGCAACATTAATTTTCATCGACGGCTGCTATTACATTTACAACGACACGTTTTTTTTTATTTTGCGTAGAATTATTCTTCGACAGATAACGAAACTATTGAATATTTTATTACGTATACGAACCCAGAGGATAATACAAAAATATAAAACAATATTTCTATGGTATATTTCGTATCTTATATTTTATCAATCAGATCTATCCCGTTCTAAGCAATATCAAATTTAAAATAAATTCATCACGCGATAGTAGAAAAAAAATATAAATCGTAATTTTCTCTTAAGTTTAAATGCAGTTTTTTAGTAACCATCGTATTGGAAGTAGTAACAGGTTGGTTGTGGTCAGACGATTGAATGAAAAATCAACTTAATGCTATTAAACAAATTAAGAATATTTAATTAAAATTCTCATAAAACAAAAGTATATTTGTGTATTAGATAATACGATTTTTTTTATTAAGTAGGAATAAAATACAAAAATCATTTCGTCATTTCGATTACAGAAATGAACAAATTAAAAGAGGTTTTTTTCTTAAAGACAGGTTTAGTTAAATTTATTATCAGGGTCGTAGTATTAAAGAAAAAAAATAAATGGAAGGACGAAACATAGAGACGTGTTATCGTATCGCGCGCGTAGCACGCACTGCGAGAGAAATCTCCGAACGCATATATCGCGTTTGTGTGTGTTAGGTTTGTGTAGTGTATCGTTGGGCGCCGACGCTCATTCGCTCTCCCTCTCTGTCTCTCTCTTTCTCTTTCTCTTTCGGTCTTCTATCCCCTTTCGGCTCCACCGGTGTAGCACCCATCCCTCCCGAAACCGCGAAAGCTCCGAAGCAGCAGCAGCAGCAGCAGCAGGCTCGAAAACCCGAAAGCTCCTACCTGCTCGACAGTCGCGTGGCTACTGCGCCACCGTGCACACCATAGATCTACGTCATCATTTTGTCACATTATTTCGATAATATACACATTTTCCCCCCAGACCACCCCTAAAAACACCCTCTATGTTTTTTTTCATGTCAATTAATAAATACGTCGATCGGAAAAAGGTACATATTTTTTTTAAATATACACCCCTTTCAACGGGTGCAATGCTATTTTTTATTTTACCAATAATAATCGTATATTCGTCCTTTGGAATACTTCCTATGTTTTTCTTTTTTGAACCGTATTCAAAGGTTGTTTAAATTTTGTTTAAATTTTGTTGCAAGGAGATGAAAATGATATATTGGGCTATCAAGTATGAAATGAAGCAAAAAATGCACATAATCAAATTCGAAATTTGCTCCATTTCATAATTTACATCTCAGTGGAATTTTATTTCGACTAGTTTCATAGAAATTGTATTTTTATTTTTGTTCTCATCTCTTTCTTCGTTTCTTTCGTTATTTCTTTCTTTTTTTCTTTTCCTTGGGAACGTTCCAAACGTAAAGTTTTTAAAATGCAACGAAAAAGTATCGGTCCGATAAATTTTCAACCCCTCTCCCCTCAAGAGATAATTACCGTTTTCGGAATAATGCGCGAGGCAAGCTATTAAAATCTTAATTGCGTTATCACCGGTACCGAGAACGCGTACTCCATATATACATGTGTATATATATACACACACACATACACACACTGCTATGAAAAGGGCACACTACGTTTTTGGCCCGAAAACTCGAGATTACCGTTTTATATGACGGGAGCGATATGCGTTTCAATTAACTTCTGTTCATCTCCAAATTAATACGTCGATTTGGAATTAAAGACAGGTATAACTCCTATTTCTGTTAGATAATCGAATGATATTTCTAATATTACATATACGATCGTCATCTCTCTTGAAAGCTCTCTTCCTGGTAACGTCCGTTATTATTTGTATTCTCTCGGAATAATATTTTCGTAAGGTGAAGAAATTAACTCCAAATTGGATCCTAAAATTAAATCGTTGTATGTAGAAATTCTATCGATCTTTCAAATAATCAAAAAAGAAAAAGAATATTAAATTCAACTATATCGTAGATCTTTGATAAAAATTAAAGAAAAAGAAAAAGAAAAGAAAAACAAACCGACATATTTTCCTTTAGATTTTAATCAAAAACCTTTCCTTCTTAATTTCAATTTCCTCTTATCTCACCGAGACGAGAGGATTAATAAACTTCTACAAAATCGATCCGAGTCTTACGAAAATAAAAACAATCGTATTCTGAAATAAATTCTTATACCCTTCTGGGATAATAAAACTCTTACACGCTTATTCTTTATTAGATCTCGTATAACAACTTGTGCAGTCATCGAAAAGATAAAAAAACAGAGACAGGAGACAGAGACGGGAAGAGAAATAAGGGGCTAGATTTTCGTGTATGTTTCCTCCTATTCTGTAGTTAAACTCGACTAGGAAGAGAAAGAGAGAAAGAGAGATAGATAGATGGAGGATGTATCGTTGGTAATTCGTATCACTCAGCGTCGTCGTAACATCGTTAACGAAGAACGCGAGATAGTGGTACGGGGTCAAGAGTAATCCGCTCTCAGAACGAGCGATAGAAGCCCCGACGTTCGAGGGGTGGAAAGAGAAGGTGGTCCAAGGGAGAGCCTGGGAGATAGAAAGATAGACAAAGCGAGAGAGAAGAGGGTGGAAGTAAAGCCGAAGTAAAGGGAGGGGAATGAAGGGGGAGGGAAGGAAAGGGAAGGGAGAGACGATATCAAGAGGATTATTCTCTCCCAGTCGCATCACAAACTGCCGTGACAAATCGCCCTATACTTTATGAGACAAGTCTTTCTTCTGCAGGCAGGAGCCACTCACTCCGTTCGAGGCATATATCACCTGCCGTCGATATATTATTGCCCTTCTTCGCTCTTTAACACTCCCCCTCCCCTTCATATACCACCCATCTCATCCACCAATCCACCCCATTCCTACGCTACAATCTTTTTTACTTTCACCTGACACAATGTCAATACACGATGCGTCGAAACAAATAGGTGAGACAGATATTGTCAAACTGTGTGAATATGTGTGTATGTGTGTGTGTATGAGGAGGTGTGAGTGTATGTGTGGATGTGTGGATCAGAGGGAGGAGAGGTTCTGGTCACGTGGAAAAATGACGTTTACCGTGCTAGTCCGAGTAAAATCTTTCGTAGGATTTAGACTCGTTTATATATGGTGTTCGGCGCACTGCAGTTCGGAGGTTCGATTCTCCTTCCAGTTTTTTTTTAGGGGGAGAAGCTAGGGAGGGAGAGGGTTATTCTATGGCAGCACCCTTCTGCGTGGCAATTTTATTACTCGCTCGTTATTTTTTCTTCTAATCTTGTTACGTTAGATGTTTAAATATTTGATGCTTTTTCCCAAAGGAAATTTTTGATACTTTGAATAACATATTCCATGATTTCGTGTTGTATTTCTTTTATTTCTTTTTACATATTTTGTTTAATTTGCTTTCTAGCAATATTGTTTTCAAAATTTGTTAAAACGTTCTGTTTTGTTCTTTTTTTTTTTTAGAGAGAGAGAGTGTAAAATCCATCGAGAAATTTTCTCAAAATTTAACGCACGCGGTTAAAGTCAAACGTGCGTTAGAATTCCGAGGTCAGGCGTGACGTGCGTCGCACGCGGAATTTTAGGAGAGTAAGTAGTAAAAGCAGCAACAGACAACAGAGCGGCAACGGCAGTAGGGAAAGTCTTTAAAAAGGGTTGTAGAAAAGTGTAGGTTGGGCTGACTGGGAGATAGGTGAATGAGTACGTGGGTACATATTTGTTTAGTTAGAAGCACTCGCTTACTCTGTCTCTCTCTCTTTCTCATACTTGCACATACACACACACACACACACACGCACGCAGACGCATACATACATACAGACATGCATTTCCATCCTTACCCAGCGTCCATTTTTTCTCTCTCTTTCTCTTACATCTACGCTAATCGGAGTCTCTTTCTTTCTTGGATAAAACAGTGTCCATTTTCCTTGCACACATTTTCGTCCCGAAAGCCGCATCGTTCCCATTTTTCCCTTAAATCTTTGGTTTCACTTACCACCTTCAACCCCACCACCAACTAACTTTTTCTCTCTCGTTTCTCTTAACTCTTATTATATTTATTCGTTAATTATTCGTTCATCTATGACAAAAAACAACGTCAAAAATTCACATTTTTACTTTTTTTTCTCACACGTGTTCAACAGCAGTCTACTCGCGTAATAAGCTAACGTACGTGTATGTGTATGCGTGTATACAGTTTGATAGAGAAGGGATACGATTTGCTCGTTGAATTTACGAATCAAAAGGACCAGTAAAGTGGCTGACAATATTTTGCGGATTTCTTGATGGATTCTAGTGACCAGGCGAGAGATTTTTTCAACGTTTGCCGCGGATAGAGAAGTGAGGAAAAGAAAAAAGTGAAAGAAAAATGAGAGAGTGAGAGAGTGAGAGAGAAAAAGAGAGAGGGATATATAACGTGGGGTATATAACAGACAAACGAATCGTCAGGGGTAGTGGTTTGGGGGTAACGTGCGTGTGCTTTGACCCAATCGGTTTAAAGGGGAATAAGAGAGAGAAAAAGAGAGAAAGAGAGAAGGGGTGCGTCGTATATCGATACTCGCACATGGTCGAGTGTTTGCTACGATATTTGCTCCATTTCCATTTGGCGCACGTGGCGCGTTTACGATTCTCACCTCTCTTTTACCAGTTCTTCGTCTTTTTCTTTTACTTTTTCTCTCGCCCTGTATATTTTTCTTTTTCTCTTCTCTCTCTTTCCCCCCTCCCACATTTTATTTTTATTTTTATCGTATTTCTACAGTTTGTACAACGTTTAAATTTCACCGCACGCAAATGCAACGCGTCTTTTATTACCGATTGATTTCATTTCTGTTCTATATTTTATCTTCTGTCCCACGTTATCTTATCGAAGAGATATATCGATTTTAAATATTTATCTATATATATATATATTTTATTATTCTTAAATAATTCGGATAAGCAATCAAACGCAGTGATAGGATATAAACCAAAAAATTTATAAGAGTTCCTATTTCGTGAAATAAGATTACCTTGAAGTTTCTGCAAATGAGAGGGTTTATTATTTTATTTATACAATTTTCAAACTATTTTTATA
>JACGTP010000074.1:302134-331958 GCA_023678845.1 Mischocyttarus mexicanus
TGAAAATATCTTTAATGTTATTTAACGTATCGAGTAACTTAGAAATTGTTTTTGGACCTTTACCAATAAGACTAAAATATTTCATTTAAATGTTACAAAGAATTTGTATATCCCCCTTTACGGATTTTAATATTAGCATAATAAAGGACTAAAATTTAAGAAGGAATCGTTTTTTATATTTTGTTTTTATTTCAATCTTAACTTAGAGGGTGATGGGTGGTGGTGGTGGTGAGTTGCGTATACTCACGAATTCCTTTCAACAAGTCAAACAATGGTCACGTTAATATAAACATATACCTACGAATGAATCTATTTCGTTCTTGTCACTGTCGATATATAAAATATCTAACTTGTCCCAAGAAAAAAAGAAAAAAAAAGAAAAAATAGAAGAAAAAGAAGAAGAAGAAAAAAAATATGAAAGAAGATAGAAGATAGGAGGAGAGTATGGAGTATAAGATGAAAAGAAATGGAAAGAAGAGGAATGTTGACACATCTGCTCTCGTCCGACGGCGCTCTCTTTTCGACTTCATAAACTACCGCGCTATGGTTATTATTTATTTAATGTCTCTCTCGTTCAACGTTACACAACTATTTATCTAACGAAGGTTAGAAAGAGAAGACGAGTCGGAGACAAGAGGAAAAGATAGCCATATGCGAGCCATCGACGCCTACGTTTTAACCGCGTCGTTTTCACATACATAACACACCACTCAACACACACGTATACACACATATACACGTTTATATATACATAAATACATACACGATAGATAGAGATATATAAACGTATGGAAAATATGAGAAACACACACATGTATATGTACACACATACACGTATACATACTCATGAGAACGGACACGAGAAACGCGCCCAGTTTGTACAAATAATTCGACCCACATTGCGCCGTACCGCGTACGCCTCTACGTCAAATTTTCGGTCGGCTTTTCGTATTAACAATCGTGTCTCTGCTTGCTTGGACAAAACGACTACAATGTGTATATTTGTATGTGTATATGTGTGTATATGTTCGTGAACGTATTTGCGTGTCCCTTGTGTGTCGTCAAACTGACCCATCTCCTCCTCCTCCTCCTCCTCGTTCTCTTTTTCCTCCTCATCTTCCTTCGTCTTTTTGACGTGCAAATATGTCGTTTAGAGAATTTCAACTAAATTTCTAGATTATGTTTCTTATCGTTATTATATTTCATCATTTTTATATTCGTTTAGATTTATTCTAGGATCAATTGGAAAAATAGATTTAATTTAAATTAATAATAATGTGGTATTGTTAAATGTAATAGAAGACATTGTTATTTATTAAGGTAGCTAGGAAAATAATTTTCTCTAATTATCGAAAAAATCAATTTCTTTTTCTGTCCACTTTTTCCATTATTATACTTACCAAACATATTTGATACGTGATAATTATTTAGATGAAATATATCAGGAAATATTGTCTTATTAAAGATACGGATACGTATTAATCTAAGAAACTAATTTGTTACAAAGTAGAGAATCGTAGTATCTCTTTGAATGAATCGATTCTCGATGTCGTAATGGTGATATTTTGCTGTGGCACGAGTACAAACGATCTCGATGACAGCAAACGAAGATAACACCGTCGTCCCGTAATAACCGATCTTCTCTCATGTATATAATATATATATATATATCAATATTCAATTACATCTCGGAGAATGGTCGAAAGGCACTCATTTCTGAAAAGGCCGATCACATTTAGATAGTATTATAGCGAGAACGCGAATAGCCACTTTACGATAAAACGATTCTATTATTTACTCGAAAGAATGATGGTCCCTTTAGCCAGTTTGGCGATTGCTCAAGGAGAAATCCCACTCCTCCTTCTCCTCATATTTTCAAACATCTGATAATAATATTATATTTTACAAGATTATATGGACCGTTTATTTAGAAAGTGGTGTGCAAGTCCATTTTCTTTCGTTTCGTGAAAATTCAATGTTAGCAAATCTGACAATTAAAAAATAGTGGTTAATTATAGGTAGTCTGGGAATGTTTGTACTAATTTATCAATATGTAATTTGATTATATACATTTCTTTTAGGTGAATTTAACTAAAATAATATATATTTCCAGGCTGCGAATGGACTTACATCACTTTCATTACTCGTCAATTGTAAATATCATTTAATTTCTATTTGAACATTTTAACTTTGTAATAATGAGCAAAAGTAAAAAACAACTAAAAAGGAGATCATACAATAAGTTATCGTTAACTTGTCGAGATTTCTTAAGAAGAAAAACGTCGATAGAGAACTGAATAGGTACCATAAATTTCAATTTTTTACTCGTTCGTAAGCTCGTACGTGCTCGGTTCGCGCTTTAAAAAAGGCGTCTTGAAAATCGTTCTTGGAAAAGGAAGAACTCTCTTGAGGGGTCTGGCCACGATTCGAGAGAAAACGGAAAAAGAAAAAAGAGGAAGAAGAGGAGGAAGTAGAAGAAGAATGTAAAGAGGGGGGTGTGGAGGTATATGCGGGTTGAGAGGAATAATATTTATAACGCCTCGTTTCTACGGAATTCGAAATTTGTTTCTTTATCGGCCATAATTTTGCTGAATCTACGCGAGAATAGGTTCGCCCTCTACACGGGTTTCAATAATAATGGATTTGTCGATGTTTTTGGGGGATGCAACCCCTTCGTTTTGTATTGAAAAGCGGCCACGTTTCGTCGCGACTAACCCCTTACTCATATCACACCCCCTCTTCTCTTTTAGTTCAAACACACATATAGGCGAGAAAGTTCGTCGACTCTAAAATTTTATCCGAACTACGTTTCCATATATATACACGTATGTGTGTGTATGTGTGTTTGAACTTATTCACGTATGTATTCATGGTATATTTCGCGAGGTGACGGAGATGTTCGAACGTCTTCGGTGATTTAGAAAACATAATTTCCATACAAATGTTCCTTTGCGTTTTCTCTTCCATTCTCATTTTTATTTTTCCTTCCTATCTGGATCAGGTTAAAGAAATAATACGAAAAAAAAGAAAACTATAAAAGAATTCGAATCCCAAATAGTTTATTGACATATTTTTGATAACGTTAACAAAAAATATTATCCTTGAAGTTACGAAAAAACAAAACAAAACAAACGAATTCGTGGTTATTTTTATCGGTATTGCAATAATTTAAAAAAAAATCACAATAAGATATTTATTAAATTGTCAAGTATAAATATGGAGCAAAAATGCACATAATTGAATTGAGAATTTGCTCTATTTCATACTTGACAACCTAATATAATACAATAAGTGTGGTTCTAAATAAATAATTGTAGTACTCGAATTTATAATAATAAAAGAATATAAAAAAATGTTGTAATACAAACGATGAAGATGAAAATGTAAAAAGTTGCAAACTTTCGTCCGTGTTTTTTTTTCGCGTTACAAGAAAGAACAAAAAAAAAAGAAAAACAAATAGATGGAAAGAGAAAAAGAAAAAAGTAGGGTCGAGTGTCAGGCGAAATAAGAGGCATACACGCGCGGGCGCATTATGTGAAAAATATGGTAATAATATTGCCGAGGCCAAGCAAAACAGCCCCCTTCTCTCCCCCTTTAGCACGTGAAATATTTGAGATCGCTTGAAGACACTCTCTCTCTCTCTCTCTCTCACTCACTCACTCACTCACTCACTCACTCACTCACTCACTCTCCTTCCTCTCTTTTTCTACCCTCTGTCTGTGTTGGTTTCTTCTCTTACGGCCAATGGTGTAAGGGGTTGTGCTTGCACCATGGTATTTTCTTTTTTTTCCGGCTAACACGAACAGCATACCCCTTAAGTACGAAAAAGAAAGAAAAAAAAAGACGAGAGGAACGTTTTACCCCCTCAAGGGGGTTTCAGTCCTTCCCCGTTTACTCCTTTTCTCTTTTTAAAGCACCTCATCTTCCAAGCTTTAACGCTCGATCTTAAAAGCGCGCTTTTCTGGATTCCATCCTTGCTATCGTCCTCGTAGTCGTCTTGGTAGTCGTCCTGGTAGTCGTCCTGGTAGTCGTCATGGTAGTCGTCCTCATAGTCGTCGACTGAATACAAATGCGAGGAACTTACGTGTGAAAGAAAGAAACGGGGAACCCGAATGCGATTTTTCTCGAATTAGCTAAAAGAAAAGTGTGTCTCTTTTCTAAGATTTCTTTTTGTTTTTTATTTTATTTAAATTTCAAACTTCGTAGAAAAGTGCTAATCTATTTTTAATGTAAATAAAATTTAATGTCTTGTCTTTTTCTTTTTGTTTTATTTTCAAAATCATTTATATGCATTCAGTTATTATTTTTGTAAAATATATAATCAGTGTATAAATGAAGGATTTTGTTTTTTTTATTGTTGATAATAATTTTTTGATATTTTAAATAGGTGGTTAAGATATTTTTTAATATTGAAAAAATTGTATAATAATCATTTTATTACAAGCGCTGACTAAAAAACACTGACTCGTTCTTAGAAATCTAAATTATTATTCAATCTACTTCATATATCTCAAACCATATTACACCTCTTTCTTACATCTAATAATCAAAAAAATACCAAAAAATCATTTACGAGAAGTAAATCTTCATTTTCACGTAAAAAATTGATAAATATTCCATTAAAAAAACACCCCCACATCGTAGAATCCGTACCATAATGAAATATTTATAACAAGAAATACAATTTTTTTCTTTCACCACGTCACCACCAAGTTAAGATTCGATTTCAAAGCTCTAACATCGAAAAATCTTTTTGCATTTTCTTTTCTTCTTATTTTTAATTCGAAGCACTTAGAGTTTTCTTTCGTAGAATTAATGTTCCTTCCTTGGATCTTCTCTCTTCTTTCAAAGATGATGGTACGGCGTTGTAACCGAACTGAAGATAAAACGATTACCGTCTTTAATATTCATATCGTTCGAGGCGTGTTGAATATTAAGGAACCAGAGAGACTATCTTTTTCGAGAAAAAGAAAAGAAGTCAATGCATGCACGACGATGTATCGTCGTTCGGCACTAAAAGGGATATATCGAATGGCAACTAGGAAAAGATTTTTCTGGATGTTCTTTTTTAATCTCGAAACAGGAAAAGATTTTTTTTTCTTCTCTACTCTTCACTTTTTCTTTTTTATTATTTTTTTTTTTTCGTTCATCCTTGGACTCTCCTCCACGAGGTCCATTGTCCTGGCTTTCATTAGCGGAACATCCGACGTTCTTCTCCTCTGCCGTCATTTAAATTCGTCTTACACTCTTCTCAATATTCTCGCACCCTATCTCTCATTCTATCTTACTTTCTCTTTAGCTTGTAATTCCTGAGCTACGCGAACAAGCTGGCATTTTTCTCACCCCTTTACCCGAGGCTAAGGTACCCCGTTATTTCCTACCCGCCATTCTCCGCTCGCCCTTTTTTTTTTCTTTTTTTGCTAAGCACCCACCCCCATCTTCCTACACCTCCCTTCTTTCCCACCTAGGTCCCCGTTCTTTCAACCCCTCACCACTATTCTCTGGCAATGCCGGACGTGAAAAATATTGGATAATTTTCCAAGTCAGAAAATCTCCTGTTGCCCGACTTAATTGTATCATCAAGAAACTCTCTTCCACAGTTTGTTCTTATTCGTCGGCCCACTGAGACAACGGGTTGTACGACGAAGAAAAAGATAAAGAAGAGGAAGAGGAGGTTGAAGAGTAAAAGGAAGAAAAGGAAGAAGAGGGTTTAGGTAATACCGTACAATTTTTAACCGCAATCTCATCCGATATTCCGCTTGCGTTCGCCTCGCGAAATTCAAAACCACCCTTCAAGCAAAAAAGAAAAGAAAAGGAAATAGAAGGGAAGAAAGATATCGAAGTAGAAATAATCGTGACGACAACTTTGGTAAACACTAGGTGAAAAAATGCTAAGTGGCGAGAGAAGTGAAAAAAAAAAAGTAAAATAGAAAGAGAGTACACTGAGAGTTTGAAAAGGTGGAGGAGAAGGAGAAGGAGGAGGAGGGATTGTTGGATGGTGTCCGACGAGTTTCGGTTCTAATATTTTCCATGGGGGTTTTCTGGGGTGCTCGCCGGAAGTGAGCAGAGCGAAGGAATGCAAAAGCGGAGTAGTGGAAAACCGTATGGATGGTACTGTGGGGGGTGCAAAAGGGGAAGATGGAAAGAATGGAAGAGAGCAAGAGTGAGTGCGAGAGAGTGTGCGAGAGATAGTGCGAGAGAGAGAGAGGTATATCTCTCCGACGTCGGCCTGACGGACTCTCGTTTCTGCAAACAAACCAAAATGGACTGCGAATAAATATGCGTCTACGAGCAAAAGCGAACGCCCGTATGCTTGGTCATGATCCGTCCATGTACGAATAGGGGGCCGTGAAGAGAGAGAGAGAGAGAGAGAGAGAATGAGAGAGACAGTCGCATACCGTTAGGTGAGGCCAAAAGGGGGTGGAGTACGTAGGGGATTTAGGGACCTTTAATGGAGCTCATCCGCCCGCGACTACCAGAAAAGGAGTTCGCCCAGTTTCCATTATTCACTGCCCTCCCTCCCTCCTTCCCAACCCCACCCCTCCCCTAGTCACTTTTACTCGATCGCTTTTCTGTCTTCTCAATCCTATTCCTTGTTCCTTTCTTCTCTTTTTTTTGGGGGGGGGGGGTAGGGTATTTTTTTGGTTGGACACAAAAATAGAATAGGTCTAACGCAACTAGGAAAGAGGGACATTTTCTTATGTTGCTTTCTATTGTTGCACCGTACTTTCCACCCTCCTCTCTTTTTTTTTCTGTTGTATTTTTTTCGTCTTTGCTTTTTTTTATTTCTTCGTATTTTTAAATCAGTAAACTTTGCCAATATCATCGATTAATGACAATCGTAACGATTGTAATTACTTTAATCGTTGCATCGTATTTTCCTCTATCTTTTTTCTTTTTGTAGTTTTCTCGTTTTTATTTTATTTCGTATTTTGAACGAATGAGTAAACCTTGACCAATTAAAGTACCATCGATCAATGATAATTGTAATAATTTTATCGATCACGTACGATCGGGTAAATCTTTTTATCTTTTTATTCTCTTCTATATTTTCGTCCTTATTTTTTTCAACTTAACTTTACGGGTCAAATTCTTTCTAACCAACTACCGGATGGGAACACACCGACGTTAGTTGCCTCTCGTTCAAGTTTTAACACTCTCGCGGAGTCTCACGTTTTTTTTTTCCCTTCATTTCTTTAACAAGGAACCCGCAAAATCCGCCGGCCGGAAAGTCAGTAGCGAAGAAAGGTCCGTTCATAATTCAAACGGCTACTAATTGATACTGAATTATTAATCGGGAACGAAAGTAAAACGTGCACGCCTTCTTCTTCTCCTCCTCTCTCCTCCCTCCACCTCCTCCTCCTCCTCCTCTTCCTTATATTTCCTTGAGGCTAAGAATTCGTATAGTACTTTGTCACCGTATGGTTCTTCAGCAGGTTCTGTATGGGGAAACTTTGAAAACTACCCCTACTCCCCCGACTAGTGCTTATGCACGATGACAATCTTATTTCTTTTTTTTTTTCTTCTTTTCTTTGAACAAGAAAAAGATGATTTTACTCCCTTTATTAATATATCAACTACGTACAACGTCATCGAGAAAATCCTTTTAAAGAACAACCCAACCACACTCCACTCTCCTTTCAAAGATAGAAGATACTCTCGATCAGCAATGAGAAAACAGATTCGGCAAGGTCCAATTAATTTTCCAGTCGGATACCGGTGGTTCTTAATAACAGTAGACGAGGTTAACGGAACGGAGAAGGAAAATCTCGAAGGGTTGGAGGGGGTTAGAGAAGGTTGAAAAACGAAAGAAAGAATAGCGAGAGTTCTTCCTTGCTGGGGGGGTGTTTCCGAGGTGGGCGCTGATGTGCTCGTTGTGCTGCTGCTGCTGCTGCTGCTGCCCGGAGAAAAGGAAGAGCTGACTAAGGAAAAACCACCCTGCCACGTGCACTACCCTTAAAAGTCTCAGAGGGTGGAAAAGTGTAGGTTGGCCTGGTGCTGCTTTTGCTTCTGCTTGTGGAGCTGCTGGAGGTGGACCTCCAATGGTTACCGCCAAGTAGATGTAATTTTTCCGTTGTTTGATTTTCATTAACGACTACAGTGGCCGACCACCGATGCTTTGCAACGTAGCCTTCTTTTTCTCTCTCTCTCTCTCTCTCTCTCTCTCTCTCTCTCTCTTTCACTCTTTTGCTTTCTTTCTTTAAACCATCATCTCTTTTTCTATTCTCGACGAAAGAAAGTCCAAGAAATAAGCAGGAACTTGCCAATCTAACAAACAGATATGTTCTTTTTATATTATTCATTCTTATTTTAAAAATTCCAAATGAAATGTTTTCTTTTCCTTATCGAAACAATCGAAGAAACGTTGTCATAATCAATCGATGATGCTTTGTCAAAAAAGAATTAGAGATATAACGGATCACGTGGGTGATATGAGAAACACTGTTCCGATCTCACACCATGCAAATTCCTTTGCATTTCGCGTTCTTCTTGCATCGAGATCAGGACAAATGTATATAGTCGTGTATATATTTGTATGTGTATGTATGTGCGTGTGTATATGTCGTGCGTGCGTGTATCGCAGAATTCGCCCGCGCTCTCTTGCCGAAATCAGCGAACCGGTGGATGTAAGCAAACCCGCAGAATACCGAAATTACTCTCTCCGATGCACCCTCTATTCCGGTTCCTCTGTTATCCGTTCTCGTTCTCACCCTCCTTCCGATCCCTCTTCTCTGCCACCCCCACTCACTCTCTCTCTTTCTCTCTCTTTCTCTCTCTTTACGTTTCTGCTTTCTCTTCCCTCTCCGACACTCTGGACATCCCCAACCTTCTGTATCTCGCCTACCCAGCTGCGACAATCCCACCTTTATGCGTTAATTCTTGTACATACAGACGGCGAATATCTAGAGAAAAGGTGGGGTGAGGTGGGGTGAGTTTCTCGGGATGAGAATGACGCGGAGAAAAAGAGAGAACACATAGCAGGCGGCAACGTTTATCTTGCATAATTCCGTCGAACTCTGTGTGTTTATATCTTCTCTCGTCTTTGAATACATTTATTATTTCTTTTTTTTTCTTTTAATTCTTTTCCCCTGGTTTTTCATTTATTTCACTGAAAATTGTCTAATATTTTCCAATAATTTTAATCGACAAACGCGTGTACAGGTAAACCTCCTCTAACACGGTATATAGATTCCTAGAAAATTCCGTGTTGCGTGAAACCGTGTTGTATGAGAGAGCCAGTACAAAAAGTAGATGTAGAAGTACAGTGCTGTACAAAGGTTTTTGCAATTTACAAATCGTGTTGAAGCGAAACCTTGTTATAGTAGGGCTACCTGTACTATAATTTATTAACGTCTCGAAACATTTGACTAATAATTACCCCAAAGATTATTTTCTTTCAAACGTATTATCGATTCTGGCAAGACACATTTCGTTTAATCGTTGCCAAATAATTGAATATATGTGAGTTAGGATATAAAAAAAAAAATAGGAAAGCGTAGAAATGTGTAGTACGCGAAGGTGTAGGAACGGGACAAAGAAAAAGGCACTTATTTTTTTCGGCGACTTGATAATGGTTAGTCTCGTTATCCTAGGAGGATAGAATTGAGGAATAGAAGGAATAGGAGGGAGAGAGGAGGGGGTGTAGCTGTGGTGGTAGTAGGTAGCAGGAATGATGGAGGTGGTGACCAGAGTCGGAAAGAATAAAGAATCGAAGGGAATGCGATTGGGAGCTGATTGAAAAGGACAATGGCCCCCGTTGTGCGTCGACGAGACGATCGGAAACGTTCGGTTAAAAAAAAGACGAGGTGTGCGAGAAAGAGAGAGATCAGAGAGACGCCTTCGTTGGCCGAATGATTGAGCGACGTCGACGTGGGGTTGGAAATGACCGGTTTGGAACGGAGTATTGGTGGAGGGACGAAGAAGAAGGAAAGAGTTGGGGGAGAGGGTGCCGTTGAAAATCTCCAAGTATTACGAACGAAACGAAACGAAACGAAACGTCCGTGCTTGAATATCAACGAATCATACTAATTGATACCCTATCCAATACGACGACGTTTCTACTTTCTATCTCTTTCTATCATTTTCTTCCTTCCTTTCTTTCTCTTTTTCTCTTTCTCCCTTTTGTACATGGTCGATCGAGAAGCCAGGCAGCAGCAGGAGGAGGCGAATGGTGTTCGTCCGAGGTCACCGATTGTGTGGAATCGGTTGTCTCTCTTCTAACCGTGGTCCATGGTCGTCAGGGGCTAAAATAAATGAGAGACGACGTTCACTCGTCGAGAGAGAGAGAGAAAGAAAATCCGAAAAAAGAAGAAGGCGAACGACGTCGGATGAGTTTGAGTTTTTGAGAGGCTGACGAACCAATCACGGGGCCATCTATAATGTACACAGTACGTTAACGATGGAGACCAGAGACACACCGACGCTTCTACCGTATGCCATCGGACCTCGAGCCATTTTCCAAATATCCGAGCCGAATACTCTTTCTCCTCTTTCTCCTCTTCTTCGTTTTCGTCCTCGTCCTCGTCCTTGTCATCCTCTTTCTCTACTATTCCTAGCAGTCCCAGGAAACCTAACTCCATCCTTTTCTCATCGTGAGTGGAACAGTTCAACGGACCATCGATGCTAAAACGTCCCTAGAATCGTTAATTCCTCTCAATATTGCAACTCCCATCGATAGACACGATTCCAAAGAGATAAAGAAAGATAAAAGAGAAAAAGTTTGATAATACGAATGCATTTTTCATTCTGTTAGAACTAGTTTCTTGAATACCAATGTAAAGATTTGTTTTAACAAACATTGTTTCTCCAAGATATATGACTCGCTTAATACCAAATAAAGTTAAATTTAGATAATTGAAATTGAGAAAATTAATATTTTATTTTTAATAAATTAGTTTCTATAATTTGTGGCTTAAAATTTGGTCCAAAAAAGTATATGTAGTCTTGTTTTTACAAAGGGTAGAGTTATTATTAACGCCCGTTTCATAGTTTCCCACCTAATATTTATTGGGATAATTGCAATATTTAGACATACTTTTGAACTTTCGTATTTTGGTAATTGACAAAGAATAGAAAAAAAACCGAACGCAACGAGTAAATTCTTTAACAATTACAAATGATATTATTTTTATTTGATTAAAAAAAAAGAAATGGATTTTAACCGCATTGGTTTCTGAACGACTCATATCATGGTGCGAATGAACGAAGAGAGGGGTTGGTCACTAATAAAATCATTCCTATTCCGAGGGGTTGAATTTCGCGTTTTCAAACACACGTACGAAAACCTTCCTCCCTTTCTCTACCACCCACTCACCTACCCCCCCTTCTATCTCCTCAAGCAGAGGAATGAAAACTGATTATGCGAGCGCATGGCAACCCTTGGCGCGATTTAGTATTAAAATATTATGACAAACGTCAACAAGAGTCTCTCGACGCTATAGAGTCGTCTCTGATTGGCTCAGAGAGAACGTGAATACGAAACGAGACAAATAGTGAAATCTCTAGTTGCGAAAAACCTTTGTTTTCCACATCTTCGATTCGAGTTAAAACGTGTCTTGAGATTCTGCAAAATATTACCAACGATAAAGAAACAATCATAATAAGATAAAATAAAAAATTCGATATATTTTAATTGATTTCTTTTAGTTTAATTCTATCAGAAAACTCATCAAACATTTTTCACATTTCAATATTTCAACGTATTCTTAAAAGTTTAAGCTTTGAAAACATGAACAAAAAAAATAGACTTTATGAAATTCCTAAACCAGAATACCCCTTTAATTAATCTCTCTCGATTTCTCTATTAAAAGTATTACATCAATTTCATTTTTTTTTTATCTTCTTTTCTTTATTATATTCGTTTATATATATTTAGGGTGTGTGCGTGCGTGCGTGTGTGTGTAGAGCTTATTTTAACGATATTATTCCGCGTTAAAATTTGAATAAGGGAAGGAAGGGAGAGAAAAGGCCGCGTAAATATCGAACGAAATCCGAAATGGCCGCTTTGATTGGTAACGATGTTGACACGGAGTATAAAAAGTATGCTGAGTAAACGTTCCCAATCTGTATACTCGCAACGCGTTTAAAATCTAACGATATCCATATTCCACCTATATACCCGGAGCAACGTAACATCGCTGAGATGATCCCGTTGGAAGGAGGGATCGTTCTGATTGATCAAAAAAAAAAAAAGAAAAAAGGGAGGAAGAAGAAAAATAGTAAAACATAAAAGAAAACAAAAAAGAAAAAAAGAGGAAACACATTTTAAAACGAAATACATCGCGGTGATATTGCATTTGTTATCGATCGTTCTTATCAAACGTTAAATGCAAAATTACTTTTACGATTAGTTTTAAAATGAATCCTTCGTAATGCGATTTAATAATTTATTTAACGCGCGTATGCGTATGCATGTGTGTGTGTGTGTGTGTGTGCATAATTAAATACGCGTGTAGAGAAATGTAAATAATTATTGTAAACGCAACGATTAAACGGCGCACCGATTCTTCTTTTTATTTAATTAAATATTACGTAATAACATTAAAAACCTTTTTTTTTATATAATATTTTCATTAAACGTTCCGTATGTTTGTTTTCTTTTTTTTTTTCTTTTTTTTCTTTTACGACAATGACGTACCGAGGAGTAATCGTCGTCTTTGAGCAAAAACGCGCACTTCTCGTGACTCGATTGAGTTGTAAATACACACATACACACACGTAAGTCAAGTATCTTGCAGTATACATCTTCCTAAACGTACAAACTCGTTTTTTTTTCTCTTCTTCTTCTTCTTTTTTTTCACATCGACGAATCATCAAAGTCACGTAACAAACAAACATTGTAGATAGACCACGTCAAACGATAAATCTCGGTATACTCTCCATTCGCGTATTATTATGCCTTTGGAAAATATTGAAACATCCATTAGTCTACTTTAGATCCCAAGAGTCTTCTTTAACAAGGATTTTATTATTCGCCGATAATATCGGAGAAACAAATGCTTCAAATGCTTTAAATACTTCAAGAAAGAAATAATCACCCCCAGAGAGAGAAAGAGGGGCAGATAAACACGGAATATGTAAAGAAGAAATTCATATACACTCGTGGAACGAGTCTCTTTGATTCACCGATATATAAGAACCAAGAACAATAATAATAATAATAATAATAATAATAAGAAGAAGAAGAAGAAGAAGAAGAAGAAGAAGAAGATGGAAATGTTAGAGACAGAAATAAATCCAAACAGTAAACACAGAGTTTGGTTGGGCGAGAGGTAGCTTAGGGAAAATTCTAATATATAAAAGATATGAAGAAAGAGAGAGAGTGGAGTTTCTTACCAAATCACCCTTCCCAACCTCCTGCATCCCCCTGCAACCCCCTGCATCCTGATTTCAACAGAGCACGGAAGAGAAGCTTTCTTGGAGATTCAAATAAGTGCCGATACCAGGGAAAAGTAGCAAGGAAAGGGCAGTCGTTCGATGTCGTCGAGACGGTGACGAGAAATGGAACAGAAGGATAAGGGTGAGCAAAAGAAAAAGAAGAAGAAGAAGAAGGGTGGTGGTGGTGGTGGTGGTGGTGGAATAGAACTACCCCCACTACTTCATTCCATCGTAAGAAGAAATCTGAACAGCCAACAACAAACGCACCCCGACCTTTATTTAACCTTTTCTTAAAAGAGTCTTAGGAGTCCTTCTTATCTATAGTCGATGGTCCTTCACGTCGGCCCTTATACTTTCATTCTTTCCTTACCCTTATATACATACACATACACACACACATATATATTCCTCTTTTCCTTTGGCTTTGTCGTGTACACACATCGACCTACCTACTTTCCACCACCTCTCTCTCATTCCATACCCTACCCCTACTCCCTACCCCCTACCCCTCTGCCTCCTCCATTTCCTCTAAAAATCCTCCACCTTCTGAAACTTTCTTATTCTTTGCAGTCATCATCGTTCTTGAACGACGTTCAACCCTACGAAACTTCGTTTTAGATATTTAAGATTCTTTCTTTTCGTTAAGATACTGAAAAAAGAATAAGAGATGAATATAAAGGTGGTTTTAAAAAAGGGTTGGTTGGGGGGATGGTTGGGTGGTTGGTTGGTGGAGGGGGTGGTAGATGGAAGGTCTCGACATCGTTCGTATTAATTAGCGAATTAAAGGATCGCGATATGGCGAGGGTTAAGCAGAAGCAGAAGCAGAACCTAAAGTGGATTAAAAACTCGTCCCGATCGTTGCTTCTCATTCATTTCCTTGAGTAAACTGACTCCTCCACTCGCGCGGAGCTTGTGATTTTAATGCTGGAAACGAAGAAATAGATAAATGCGAATTTCTTATTGATATTTCTCCTGATGATGCTGTTGTAAAAATAATAATTCAAAGAAAATGAGAGAAAGTAATAATAATAAAAACAAAAAATAAAAGAGTGAACGGAATACTTTGTTCGTTTATTTAAAAAAAAATTGATTTGAGAGAGAGAGAGAGAGATCTGATATTCGAATTCATGATCTTTTGACAATGTTAATGATCCTTAATCTACTTTCATGGTCAGATTTTCTTAGTTAGAAAAATATTAAACTTGCTTTGGTAACCTGAATAAAGGTCGAAAATCTCAAATGCTGTACTCTCTTTCTCTTTTAATCTAAAATTTCACGGAAACGCGGAAACATCCAGGTAGAAATACAAATTTCAAATGAAAAATAGAAGTCTAGTGCGAAGAGTACGTTGTTGCTGGTATAAACGCTAGGCCATAAGCGAATTTATATTTCCACATTCATCCTATCTTTTCTTCCTTTCTATGATGATGATGGTGGTGGTGATAGTAGTGGTGGTGGTTTCGTTTAAACGGCTTTTCTCGGATGACGTTCCTCAAAAAGCACAATGTGCCGAATAATAAAATCACTCGAGATGAGAAACACTTAGTTTTCCGTCCACTTTCCCCATTGGAATTTATCTACGGAATTATCTTCGAAGCTTTGTACCTACGGTTTTGCATTTGGTGTACTCGAAGAGGAGAACGTTTCTATCCTTCAACACACATACACATACACATACGCAGTTATACGAAGAATCGAGAACACCACCGGCAGCAGCAGCAGCAGCAGGAGTACCATCACCAGGGATCATGGGGAAAGCGAGGAAGCCCTTTTCTTTTGTTTTCCTTCGGTGCCAACTCCTCCTCGGTCCAGCATTTTCTTTTTTCTCAACTTTGGCACAGACTTCGCTAGAGTGCAGAAGCTGCGCGGTGGTACGCGCTGTGACGCTCCTGACTAAACACTGATAACGCACGAGACCGGGGAATTTTCTTTGCATGTTATAAACATACGTAATCGTACACAAATAAGATTAGCATAGGACTCCGACCTAGCCTGCGGTTGAATTTGCCACTGACTCATGTGTCTCCCTTTTCTCCTTTTTCTCCTTTCTTTTTTTTTTTTTTACTATTTTTCTCTTTCTTTCTATCTTTATTGTCTGACCTCAACCCCAATCCTTTATCAACTGTTACATCGTCTACGAATTTAGAACCACGGGACGATAGTTTCGTGGAAGAGAAAAAACAAAAATTAAATCCCGTTTGAAAACGTTTCCGAGTACATCATTTTTTTCTTTCTAATATATTTTAAATAAAATTAAAAAGAAAGAGATATTTTAGTGAATTTAGCATGAAGGGAAAATATCGATTCGATTACATAGTCTATTTAGCGGTATAACAAAATCACTTAACCAGGAAGACCATTAGATAGGATCAATATTGTCCAAAATACGTATGGAAATGAAAGAGTAAAGTGTATTTTAAACGGTATTATAACACACGCTTTTGATCATTTCTCTTCGAGATTGCAGCCACGAGTGGTAATTTAATTCTCTTATTATCCTCTATTCGATTTATATTTTAAGAAGAAATAGAAACGAAGTGGGTAGGAAGGGGATGTGGTAGAAAATAATAAAATATTTTTATGCGATCATTTAGGAATTAGGATAATGCTGTTAATTCGTTTAACGATTTGGATTCCTTCCCCCCACCCCCCGTTTAATTTTTTCCATATTTTTCCTTCGTGAATAAGCTCGCAACCGACTTTGATCGAGCTCCCGATCTCCATTTTCGTATTGCAGGCTACTTCGCTATTTGCAGCGTTGAAGCAGCAACAACAGTCCCGCGAAAACTTATCTGCATCGCGGGATCGCGAGAGCCGTGCCGAAAGAGAACGTCACTCGGTACGTGCTAGCCGAGAAGGATTAGGAAGGAGTACTGGCGTTAACGAAGCCACAGGTGGTAGCGTTGTCGATCAACAGCAACAACAGCAACAGCAATCACAGTCGCAGCAACAGCAGCAGCAACAGCAACAGCAGCAACAGCAACAGCAACAGCAACAACAGCAGCAGGAACTTACCATCGAGTACCAAAGTAATGGGAAGCTCAGTCCTGCTGGACGCACAGTGACAGCAGCACCCATGACCCAGCAAAAGCAGCCGATTATCGCCCAACATTCGCAACAACCGAGCTCGGGTGCACCTGGTCTTCAGCCCAGCCCTCATCAAAGTCCACAGGTAAGATTGGATTATTTTCATTCTTCTTGACGGTTTAATTTTAAGTTATTACAAATCGTTGGTGGTTGTTTATCAATAAAGGCCCCTCAACGGGGATCACCGCCGAATCCTTCGCAGGGCCCACCGCCCGGAGGGCCTCCGGGTGCTCCGCCATCTCAGAATCCTTCTCAGATGATGCTCAGCCCGGCTAGCGGCTTACACCAAATGCAACAATTGTTGCAGCAACACATACTCAGTCCCGGCCAACTGCAGTCCCTTCTGCAGCAACATCCCCTTTATCTCCAGCAACAACAGCAACAACATCATCAGGTTGTTGTATTTTATTCTTTTACAAACGAAAAATCGTCGATTAAAATCATTTCTTTTGCTCATATTTTTCTTTTTTTTTGTTTCGTCCGCAGGATACCTCGGCCGATCATGCGCCTGCTCAAGAACGTTTTGGTTATTTCTCGTTAAAAAGCGTAAGGATCTGTTTTTTTTTCTTTCATCAACGATACTATTAATATATACCTAACTAGAAGAAGTTCGTTTTCCTTTTAAAAAGAACAAACAGTCTACGAGCGTTAGTTAGCTGAACGCACTTTCCCCGGCAAACTAATTTCTTCCTACTTTCAACCGATCGTTTAGATTTTTAATTAGAAAACTCAATTATCTTAGAGAGTAGATTTTTCTTCGTCTATCTCGGGAAACGTTGTAAACAATAATCGATCTCCCAGTTATTTCTATCAGCTTACTTATCAACTACTACCACTATTACTGGTATTCTTCCTACATCGAATAAGTTCAACTTTATTAGAATCCGATGAAATTTATTCGACAAATAAAGCTTCGACGCGAAACCCTGTTTCTCTTTCTCGGAAGTTAACGCATTTTCACCGGTTGCGCGTTGATCTAGAAGCCTCTTCTCTTCAGTGAATTTGGATATGCGATCGAAGAATACCCCGAGAAATACCCCGGGAAGTTGGCTCGCTTTAACGGGGAGAGGGTTGATACCTCGGTCTGTGCAAACAACCAGTCCCTTTCATATCGTTGCGATAACAATACGCATAGTATAAACCGTTCTCAGGAACAGCCTACCTATAACGGCATCCTAACCTTATCATATCACTCGCGTCCGTTCGACCAACAACGATACCACCTTTTTTTTCTCTAACTACGAAATTTATTTACTAAACTTATGATTGTATATCCCTTTAAACGCCAAACGACGATATATCGATCGCTCATGCATTGGTGTCTTATAATAAGCATCACGAGAGATACGTAACTCAAAATAATTTTATAAAACCCCAAAAAGGGTTCATATTGTGTTCATATATAGTTTATATTGCTGTTGATTCGTATGATTTTCAATAAGTATTGCAATACAATTAGCATCGCATTATTCTCCCATTGTTCCCCGAATATACTGTTTTTAGAATTTTGTAAATATCATTCTTAGTTTGGTTTTTATGGACTTTTTCCGAAACTATAGTAAATTCATCAAACTCGTTCGGTTATCTTCGCTTATGCACCGGTTCTCGCTCGGCACTAAAAGGGATATAGGAATAGAGCAGAAAATGTGTTCAAAAATATCATTTAATAACTTTACGCATATGTTATTTCTTTTTTCTTGTTTTTGTATATGAAATGATGGTAACGTTTTAAACTGTCCCCATTGGCGTAGAAATAATAATATGTCCAGAGGTCGATTAATCTTGCGGGTCCTTATTTCTAGTAATACGATAAAGGGACGTCTGCCCGCGAAGTTTGTTTTAAAATATCCTCGAGGCTAAGGGAAAGGAAGAAGATCTGGAATGAAGTTGACTAAGGTAGGGAGGAAGTAGAAAAGGGAGATAGGAGAGAGAAGGGAGGTGTTCCAAGGGCGAGGTAAGCAATTAAGCATCGCCATCAGCCCGTTGTGTCTCGTTGTTTGTCTTCGAGGTACCCATCAACTGCCCTCTGTCTTCCTCTTCTTCTTCTACTTCTTCTTGCCTCCCTGGCGAATTATCTTAGACATCGTGATTTATTCATCAACCTTGGCAGACGATGCAAGACCCTTTTTTTTCCTTTCTTTTTATCTATCCAACCTTCTTCTTCTTCTTCTTCTTCTTCTTCTTTGTATTTTTTTTTTCTATCCAACAATTCTATATAATTGCTACTTTACCAAGAAGGAAACACAAAAAGAAAGGAAAAAATAAATGAAATTAATCTTAAAACATATCTCTTCAAATCTTTTGGGTATTTAGAATTGATCTCCATAATCTCGTTATTCTTGATCTAACTTCAGCAGCAACACCAGCTCGCTGAACTCGGTAGGAAACAATTGGAACAGGCTATGCAACAACTCCAAGAACAGTTGCAATTGAATTTGATTCAACAGACCCATCTACTACAAACGGCTGATAAGAAAAAAGCATCTGGTCCTTTACAACAGTTGGCGTTACAACAACAACAGTTGATACAACAGTTTCAGATCACCCAGAGACAATATCTGTTACAGCAAGGTCTCGGTCTACAAAGTCACAATCCTTCCTCAGGTATTTCTACCATCTGTATATTCAATCAATTACGTGCGTGTGTCTGTGTGTATAAAACTAATTTATTTAAAAACAAAAAAGAAAAAACATAAATCAATTCTATACTTATCGAGTAGTTGATATAAAATAAAATAAAAAAAATAGAAATAAAAAAAGTCACGCGTTAAAGATGTTTCCCTTTTTTGATTTGAACGAGAACAAGCCCATCGGCACCACCTGCAACACCAAAAACTCTCCTTTACGTTCAACGTTATCCAGACAAGAACCCTCCGTAGGGACCCTATAGGTACCCTCTCGTACCTACCCTTCGCCCTTTTCCTGCCTCTCTTTCTCTTTCAGAGTAATCCAGCAAGAACTCCCATAGTATTCGTTGCCATCTCTCTCTTTCTGTGTTTCTCATTCCCCCCTTCTTCTTCTTTCCCATTCTTTTTACCCCAGGCTAAACTTTTCCACGTACAAGTGTTTCGGTTGCGGTCGATCTCGTTTGACTATGTTATTCTTTCTTACGCGACTGTATAAAGTAGAGAAAGAGGAAAAGGGAAAGGGAAAGGGAAAGGGAGAGAAGGTAAAGGTAAAAGACTGGCTCGATAAGCAGCAGTCGGAGGTCACACGCTACTTTCAATTCCGAAATTTAT
This sequence comes from Mischocyttarus mexicanus, assembly GCA_023678845.1. Classification (NCBI taxonomy): domain Eukaryota; kingdom Metazoa; phylum Arthropoda; class Insecta; order Hymenoptera; family Vespidae; genus Mischocyttarus; species Mischocyttarus mexicanus. The sequence continues at coordinate 321,838 of JACGTP010000074.1, forward strand.
GTGTGAAATAAACTTATCTTTTATTCCTTATTTTTAAATCTACTCCTTTGTTTGTTTTATTTATAATTAGATGTACATTGTCTTTATTAAGCAATGCTAAATCTAATTTGTATTTTTTAAATATTTTGTTAATATTAAAAATTAATTATTCGTTCAATACTTGAATAGTAAAATTTATTCTCTGCTATTAAATTTTATCGCGTATATATAAAATAATATAATTAAATAAAAAAGAAGCACTTATTGTTATGCAACTAGTAAAAATACAATAATTATTACTTTGTATAAATGATGTAGGTCTACAACCAGGAGAAGGATTACCAACATGGAAATCCGAAACGTCAGATGGTTCGGAATCTCATCAAAATTCCAGTGTCCCAAAATCTGGAGGATTAAACGGTACGAAAGATTATTTATTTATTTTTTACCTCTTTTGCAACATTTCTTTTCTTCTACTTATTTTTATTATTTACAAATAAATATTTAAAATGTAATTATTTAAAAATGTATTATTTTCTATGATCCTAGGACTTCTGAATTCGATAGTTTCCGGTCGGCGATCGGAAATGAATGGTACGACACCGTTGGACGAAAAGCCACTCGATGTTTCCTGCAACGATAAAGCTCATCCCCTCTATGGTCATGGGGTTTGCAAATGGCCGGGCTGTGAAGTTATTTGCGAAGACTATCAAGCATTCCTTAAGTGAGTGTTACTTACCTTCATTCTACTTTATTCTTAAATAATAAAATTCAACTTGATAGAGGAAAATCTCGTCAGAGTTGTGTAGCATTTAGCATTAACGTTCGTAATCAATAATCCATCGAAATTTATTTATATTATAAACGTATCTCAGGGGAAAAGTAAACAAGTACTAAAAATAATCGCAAATTTTACATTTCAAATATATACATAAAAAAAAAACTTTATAACGTAATATTAACCCGATTAATTAGGGTTGTCAAGTATGAAATAGAGCAAAAAATGCACACAATTGAATTGAAATTTGCTCTATTTCATACTTGACAACCTAATAATTCCGCGTATACAAAAAAAAAATTCTTTTTACTTCAATTACAATTATTATCGAAATTAAAAATTTCTGCGTGTATTGAAACCAAAAAAAAACCTAACCAACTTGGGATCAATTAATTTCTTCGTAATAAAATTAAATAAAAAAAAGTCCCTCCTCAAAAAAAATAATCAAAGAAGAAGAAGAAGAAGAAGAAAATAAAATAAAATAAAATAAAATAAAATAAAATAAAATAAAATAAAATAAAATAAAAGGAGAGTGTTACTTGTAAAAAGTTACAAAGGCGTTCTAAAAAAGGGTTAAGATATTCGCTCGGTTTTCTCCACGAAGCGTAACATCTCGAATCGGTCGCAAGTTTGAGTTAAAAAAAAGGGGGGTGATAGAAGAGAGAGTATTGGATGGAAAAAAAGAAAAGAAAAAAGATAAAAAGAGGAGAAAAAAGAGAAAAAAGACAGAGGAGTCGCTGAAGTCAGCGTATCTTTTCTCGATTGACAAGCCGCAGCTTCCCAGAGCTGCTTCCCAGAGTTGCTTCCCAGAGCTCGAAGTTGCTCTCGAGAATCTTAGTAATCACGTAGCTGGTGCTGGCTCGTCGTCGGCGCGAGTCGAGACTCCCTCAAACAAGCCGTTACTTAAAAAAAAAAAAAAAGAAAAAGAAAGAGGAGAAGAAACGAACCAGAGCGAGAGAGAAAGAAATAGGCGGAGTAGGTGGAGGAAAGGAGGAGGAGTTGGAGGAGTAGGGGGAAGGAAAAAAAGAAAAACGCTAATTACCTTTGTCTCATTAATATTCAGGACATTCGACCGCATCGTTATGCCCCTCGGTCTAATCCCTTTGCGGCCCTACCCCCTCCCCTTTCATCCTCCTACCTCCACCATTCCCCATCACTCCCTTTCGCATCACTACCTTACCCCTCTTTCTCCTTTTTCACTCTCTCCGTCTCTCTCTTTCTTTCTCTTTTACTCTTTCGTCTTGGACTCTCGTCAAAACCAACTACCCCCTACTCCAAACACCCCCACCCATCCTCCTATCTTTCTTTCTTTTTAACATACAACCCAGGTTCCACGTGTTTTCTTTGTTCCTCTACCGAATTCTTCTTCTTCCTTCTTCTTCTTCCTCGTTCGTATCTTATTCTTCTTAATTCTCTCTCTTTCTCTCTCTCTCTTTCTCTTCTTTTTTCTGTCGATACAGCAACCACGCTGAAATCGTTCATTCGTCTAAAGAAAATTCTTAAACGGTAAATCTCGTTTGGTAAAACACCCTCCTTTTTTTCTACTCATCCGACTCTTTCGACAAATTTTTCTCGTCGAGAAATTCGTGACGGGTTGATATCTTTTTTTTTCTTTTCGGTCGATCGCAGTATTCTTCACTTTGATGTTCGGATCTTTCAAAGGTTTTTCTTTTTTCTTTCTTTTTTCTGTCCGAGCGGATTCGTCAACGAGAAAACACTTCGCGATCGATGTTAAGAAATTTTATTGCTTTTGTAAAGTTAGCAGAATTTTTGTTGATCGTCTTTTTTAAACGAATATGAAAATTTTATTGAATGTTCGTTTAATCGGATAAATGAATTATTGGTTAAACTAGTGACACGTATTGGAGAAAGTTGAAAAAAAAGACCGTGTTAATATTATTTTATTATACACTCGTAATTATTAGACGCAAGAGATCCGTAAGAATTACTTCAACGAGATAGTATATATAAAGTAAAACCTATGGGAAAGTTGTATGTGTATGCGTGTGCATGTGTGTTAGAGTAAGGATGATAAATCATAATCACAGGCACTTAAACACGGAGCACACGTTGGACGACAGATCGACGGCACAAGCGAGGGTACAGATGCAAGTGGTTTCCCAATTGGAGATACAGTTGCAGAAGGAACGGGATCGTCTAAATGCCATGATGCATCATTTGCATATGGCAAAACAAATGGCTTCCCCTGAACCACCTAAATCTTCCGAGTCCTCGGTGAGTACCAATTATCTCCATTTCTAAAAGATTAATTAAAGTATTTTTCAATTGTCGTCGTTTTCACAAATTTCAAAAGAAATAACAGTTAGTCTTGCCGGATTTTTGGGCTCAAAATGGATGTGGTTTCCACCTGACGGCCAAAATTTTAATAATTTCTTAAGACTAATTAATAATTTTTTAAGAATGTCTGGTACTCTAATACACCCTAATTATATTTAACACTATTCTAACACGCATACATCGGTATAAAAATTATTATATATACTTTTTAACTTACTTTAAATAGAAAATAGTTTCTATATCTTTTTATTTTACATATTTTTAAATAAATGCTACGAACAAGATTTTGTTACTAGCCCGAAGTATTCATAAAAAAATGCTTTCCTAACTTTCACTTCTTTCAGATTAATTTTCTGTTAGATTTATAGACGTGTATTCACGCACATGTGCATAATATAAGATTTCTAGCAAGTGGTGTTAGTTTAACGAAAATAGTATTAGAAACAAATAGAATTTATCCCTTCCGATAATTATTTAAACAACTTTCGAAACATAAACTGTCATAGATGATATTGAGCCAGTATAACAGTGGATTTCAAAGAAGACAATAAATACATCCAACTTTTATATTCCGAGCTTTTAGATTATAATATACATTTCCTTCAATAATTTTATTTAATTATCAGTAGAAGTATTTTTTATTTAAATTTACTTCTTAATCTTTTGTATAATTATTAGTAAAAGTATTTTTTATGTAACTATTAGTAATAAATTAATTAGTAGTAACTATCATAAAAATTTCAATTAAGAAATATAAATATATAATTGTCATCCTATTTAGTTAACTGATGAAAAATATTATTTTTGTTTAATTTTTCTTATAACAAATTATTATTAGTTAGGTTCTCGACGTTTTTTTTTATAGACTCTTGTAAAAAAACAAGAAGAAAAAAAATTATAATACATCATCGAATAAAAATTTGGACCTTTTTTCAAATTTCAATGGAAATCCGTATATTCCGATGAATGAGAAGATTTTCTGATGTTGCAAAGTTGAAAGATTAGTAACAGGAGAACATGACGATATAGGAGTAAGAAGAAGTATTCGAGAGAAAGAGTGGGGGAAATTTGATGGTAACTTACCATCATATTTTACCGACTGAATTTGATGGTAACGTACCATAAGAACTTACTGACCGTTTCGTGCCATCTAGCAGTGACGTCCTAATACTAAAATCAAGAATATTCGTATACCCCTACTATCAATATGTGCTCCTGATACAAATTTCTCATTTCTTTGACCTGAGAAAACGATTGAAATCGCCAGAACTAGTGGATTTCCATTGAAATTTGAAAAAACATCAAAATTTTCATTCGAGAGTGTCTTATTAAATTCTTTTTTTTTCTTTTCACATTTATTTTATTATTTAGAATATTATACCATAAGAATTATGTTTAAATTATAATTTTTTCCATAAAATATATAAAAAAATTGCATCGAACTCTTATACTTCGTTCATTTAAATTAAAATATTCATTTCCTTTAATAATTTAATAATTTTTTAGGATATGTCCATTACTCTAATGCACACCCTACTTATTTTTTAGATTCTACTAACACATATATATTGGTTTAAACATTACATTGTTTCTCACGTAATTCAAAATATCAAAGAATTTCGATATCTTTTTATTTTATACTTTTTTATATAAACGCTACGAACTGGACCTCAATAATTAGTCAAAATATTAATTAAAAAATTCCTTAATAATTTTCACTCCTTTTAGATAAATATTCTGTTAGATTTAGAAGTGTAGATACGCACATGCGCATAGAAAGAGATTTCTTATAAGTGGTGTTAGTTTAACGAGAATAATATTCGAAATTAATAGAATTTATCCCCTCCTATAATTGTGTAAACAACTTTCGGAAACATAACTTTGATAGATATTATCGAGTCAATCTTAATGTAAGACCACATTATTGATCTTTTAAAATTTTTTCCTGTCAAGTGGGAGCAACATCCTGTCAAAATGCTAATTTGACTGGACTATTATTCTAACGATTAAATACGAGAAACACAAACAAAACTCGAATGTAATATAATTTGTCATAATTTTGTTTTAGGCCAAAAGAATTTAATTTTTCTTTTTACATATAAATTACATAGCAAAGAATCTTGAAAGTTTAAAAGTTCAATGATGTAATATACACTGTCTATTATATTTTCTGTATATACATTTTGAAAAGGAATGACTACAGTAACGAGGGTTCTCGTTATCGCGTAAACTCTTCTCGCTTGGAGGAATACGAGACGGGAGGAGTCGTAAACTCGGTGATATTCAGGACGGTTTCGGCGTCGTTTCGTGAATTTTACGAGCACTCATTCTTCGAACGAAGGCCAACGTCAATGGTACTATTACAGCAACACCCAACAACGCGAATTTCCAACCGAATTATCATCGTCATCCGTGTATTTGCCGGTTTTGCGGTTTGAGCCCTCTTTTGAACGACGCTAATTTATACATTAAATCTATTTTAATTATTCATCAAGGACACGGCAATTTTCTAACGTCTTAATTAAAATCTCTAACAAGGAACCACCGGTCGGAGAATCTCGATGTCGCGATAATTCTCTTCAAATCAAATGTGGGGTAGAAAAAGGGTGAAGAGGACAGGGGGTGGAAGGTAGTAGGGGTAGTAGAAAAGGGATGAAATCTTAATCAATTTAACGATAAAATTTCCACCTCCTCTTCGTTGATTATCAAAGACACGTCAGTTTTTGGTAAGGTGTACCTTCCACCCCTCTTCCTTCTCCACCACCATGATCAAAGGATTATATATTTAATACATAATTATATTCACGCATCGTACAAATATAATTGAAAGAATTTTTCTGTAATTCGTTAATAATCGTACTAGAAAAAAATCTTGAAAGTTAGGATATTAATAATTACGTTTTATCTCATCTCGAATATCAGATCAAATAATTTCCATAATGAATAATATTAGAAAAGAGAATTAGGAACAACTTGAACAATATTATCAGCAATTATAATTCATTTGTGATTAATAACAATACGACAAAATGCATTTGCATTCGAGTTTGGCTTTTAGTCGGTATGGTGGATTTTGCCGATTCCACATGGAGTGTGTTTTGCTGTTTAAAAAAATCTGCCAAAATTTAACAATACTCTTTATGGAGTTTCTACAATATTGTTTACAAGTATAATAATTTAATTTGTTATTTATAATTTGAACTAAAAAATAATTATGAAATATAGTAAAGAACCACGATATCGATGAAGCATAAATAAATAAATAAATAAATATTCGTGTAACAAAATAGGATCAGAAATTGAGTGACAATAAGATATCGTTGAAGATGGAATTCGACGATTGCTTTCAGACGGGCTCAAGTTTACCAAAGTTGAATTTGTCTACGGCTTTAATGAGTCAACCACCACCGAACTTTGGAGTATCCCAGGTTTCGCCTGTTTCAATGTCGGCATTAGTCTCGGCAGTGAGATCCCCAGCGGGTGGACAATTGCCACCATCAGCTGGTGGTACGGCGATGCCACCGATACCAAACATGTCGAACATGTCAGGGATGCCACCGTTACCAAACATGCCTGGAACTCCTGGGAGCATGCCGAGTATGGCTGGACCGATACGGCGACGAATCAGTGACAAGTCGTCCTTATCCTTAGCCGGAGGTAATATCCATTCCTTTTTTTATACTAAAGTTTAATTTAAAAACACTTCTTATTTTTTTATTATTTAGTTATTATAAATAATAATCTAAACGTATGATGATATTAGGCAGTCAAGTATGAAATGGTGCAAAAAATGCACACAATTGAATTAAAAGTTTTCTCCATTTCATACTGGACAGCCTAATAATATATGTGCGTCCGGTAAAATTATACGCCAATGGGCAATGTCGAAACAAAAATTGATTTTATGATTTGTTTCAATCTATTCGGGTTGTACGAATAATTAATTTCCTTAGTTGACGTTTATTGATACGAATTATTTAAAATTTTAACAACAGCAGAGATACACTTTGACAGAACGTCATTGAGGATCTTCTCGCGTTTCGATTCGTCGAATAGATTTGTTTGTTCTTTTCTTATTATCTTAAAAAGTGATAACACGTTTGGTTCCTTTTTGAAATTTCGATTTGAAAGATTTACAAGGTTTAGGTCATTGAGTTGAAAGGGGATTCTAATTTCACGATCATTGGAAACAAAAATATAGGATGGAAATTACTTTTCGAACAATCTAATAATTATTCAAATTACAAATGAAATCATGAAATGAAATCTTTTATTTTAAAATCAATTTTTGTACCTCGTCTATTACTGTAACAGATTATAACATATTTTCTACAATTCTATATAGTCCAATCAGTTATTATTTTTTCCCACGACCGATGTAAGTTTGAAACAAAAAAAAAAGAAGAAGAAAAAGAAAATAAGTATAATATTTGAAAGTAGAAACTTCCGTTTTACCTTAAAATTTGAAAGGTCACGATGTTATTACATCGTTACCGTGTTGATTATTTTACAAAAAAATGTTTTTATCATGGGAAAAATAAGATTATCGTAAATTTGAGGATGATGAGAAAGGTAAAACGAAAGATGTATAAATTCAGAGATTTAAATACTATCCGTAGGGCTGTATGAGGAGGGCACTGTAAGGCGCAGAGTAACCATCGATAGATCTGGAATAGATATTAACGAAGGTAATAATGATTAAGGGAAAACCAACTCTCTCTCTCTATCTCTCTCTCTTTCTCTCGGGATGAATATTACGAACCATTACATGCCTGATAATATTTTAAACTAAAAAAGAGAACCCTCCTCCTTCCCTCACCCCCATTCTAGCTCATATATTTCATACTTCAACATTCGTATCAAGTTTCTTGACAATTTTTTCTAAATCTTTAGTACTGTAACAAAAAATTAAAATAATACAAAGAAATAGGGCATGTCACGGTTCGTTGAATTCCGTGTTCTCATCCCGAGAGAATCGGAAGGAAGAAAAAAAAAAAAAGAAAAGAAATAAAAAAGAATAAATAGCAGCATAATCCCAAAAAACAGATGCTCTTTACGGTTCCTTTCTCTCTCTCTCTTTCTCTTTCTCTCTTGGTTTCGTGCCTCCTCCTGTTGTGAACTCTGTCACAAACGCAATGACCTTTTCTTTAATCGTAACGTTACCATTGTGTTATAATAATTAATGTAATATATATTTTTGTAATTACATACGTTACATGCATTTATATACGACACCTTGTTGGCCATATGGGGCAAGTGTATAGGTAGAAGGGAAACTATAAAAATAAAAACAACAAAAGATAGTTCGACACGAAACAAATCATTGATTAATTAATTAATGATATGTTTAATAATTTTCACTCGTTGTTCATGTGTTTTTCTATTTCTCTCGACATACAAGCAATTATTTCAACACTTTACCAACCGGCAGTCGGTTCTTCCCAGCTCTTACGCTACGATTTTAATGAATAAAATAAGCATTGTTTAGAAAGATTTTCATTAACTTGATTTTCCTGTAATAACGAAAAGTATACAATTTTATCAGAGCATACAAAAATCGCATATATTTCCGTCTAAGCCAAAACCAAACCGGTGTTTGGGAAGATCTGCGAGCTGAGTGGCCGGTGAGAAAGGCATAGGATTTTCGAACCGCTACTTTGGTCGGTAAAGTGTTAATATAGAAAAGAAAAAAGAAAATCATAAACAACAACAACAATAACAAAAAAAAAGGTGTTATCTTATCGATACATTTTGTTCTTTCCTTTTACTTTTTGTGCTGCCTGCCCTCCCCACCGTGTAGGGCTGCCCTACATGCTGGAGCGTGCTGGCCTTGACGTCCAACAAGGTACTGTCAAACCTTCTCTCTCCACTTTCCCACGATGGCTTTTTATTTGATTCTTTCTTTTTTTTTTTTTTATTGTTTTTCATTGATAAAACAAAAGGGTCTATTTTTATCATTGACATTAATTTTGCATGCCTTTCGTTCAACAAAGTTCTTAGTGTCACAGATCGAAAGTATTTTTATCCAGAAAACATATATTTGCAAATTTACATTTGTTTGCTTTATTTGGTTTCTTTTTAAATGAAAAATATGTTCAATCTCTTTGATTTTCTTTTATGTTGAATTCGTTCGTTTACGACACCAAGAACTTCATCTGACAAGGAGAAGACCTCAAGTGTACATCGAATTTCCCTTTGGCACTTTGCACACTTGTAAATGTTGATTAGTACTACAAGGCTATCTATATGACTCTGTCCAATGCTTAACCCCTTTCGAGATATTGGCCGACGAAATTTGAATAAATATTTCAGGACGTATATATACCTCCCCATTTCATATATTGTCATAAGCCGCGGTAGTCGAGCGAGTAAACAGACAGACTCGTAATTTTTATGACGTAAGTTAAGGTCTTGTCGGTTTTATTATTTTTTTTTTCTATTTTTTTTTTTTTTACCAAAGGTTCAGAGAAGATTTTGATATAACTTAGTCATAGTTTGGTTAAGGTTAAGTATGGGTTGCGTCAAGATAAAGTAAAAAATAGTTAAAGGTGTTTTCAGTGAAAAATTCCAAAATGTAGCGTCAGCGTTTTCTCAGCGGAAACTTAAGCTAGACTCAAAACGAACTTATGGGCAGATAGCCAAAGGTTCAGAGAAGATTTTGATATAACTTAGTCATGGTTTAGTTAAGGTTACGTATGGGTTGCGTCAAGATAAAGTAAAAAATAGTTAAAGTTCTTTTCAGTGAAAAATTCTAATATGTAGCGTTAGAGTTTTCTCAGCAAAAACTTAAGCTAGACTCAAAACAAATTTATAGGCAGATAGCCAAAGGTTCAGAGAAGATTTTGATATAACTTATTAATGGTTTAGTTAACGAAAAATATAGGTTGCGTCAAGATAAAGTAAAAAATAGTTGAAGTTCTCTTTAGTGAAAAATTCCAAAAGGCTGCGTCATCGTTCTCTCAGCGTTTTTTCAGCGAAAACCTGAGCTAGATTAAAAACAAGGGAATGAACAGATAGCCAAAGGTTTGGAGAATATTTTGATATAACTTATTAATGGTTTAGTTAA
>JACGTP010000074.1:339658-352222 GCA_023678845.1 Mischocyttarus mexicanus
TTTCTATTTCTATTTCTATTTCTATTTCTATTACTCTTTATCTGTCTTTATATATATTATATATATATATAACTTCTATATATAGTTCTTAATGTCTCTGTTTTTATATATATTCGAAGTATACTACGACAGGTGCGTGCTAGTGCGCCTATTTTAAAATACGCGCGCGAGAACACACCTCGTGTGTACGTATACGCACATACACGCACGCTCCTTCTATGCCTCTTATCTTTTATTTTCCATTTTTGTGACTCCTGTTTCCTTTTACTTTTTTTTTTTAATTAGGTATATAAATTATCCCTTTCCTTACTGCAATCCACTCCGTTGGAGTGACGCGACACTGAACAAGGCACCGCTCCGCGAAATGTCCACTTTGAATTTCGGTAGTCTTCTATGTAAAAATTGTTTCATCGTATTATATGAAATATATGAAAATTAGTATATTGTAGGAATATTCAGTTGAGTGTTGTGTAGGCAACACTCATAAACACAGGTCCTCACGAGAACGCCGGCTATAGTCGGCACTAGTAAGGAAAGGGTTAATTTACGACACTTTTAGTATGTCGTTTCTCGTAGTATTTGGTTTTTATTTTTTTATATATACATACATACATGCATTTATATATGTAGTGTATATATATAATAATTATTATTATTCTTCATATAATCTTTAAACCTATGTGTGTTAATATCTCTCACATTCTTTCTTTCTTTCCTTCTTTCTTTCATTCTTTAAACTATCTGGCTGCCTGTCTATTTTTTTTTTCTATTTTTCACCATTTTACGTGGGCATTTTTCTACACTTAGGCAATATTTTTTCTACGTGTATGTTGTTCTATCAAAAATCCTAGTAACTATTTTTCTACTTTAACTACTCAGCTTGTGTTTGTATATATGTGTCACTCTCTTTGTATTTTATTTATATTATTTTCTATCTGCCAACTAAACGTATTTTCTGAAGCTACGTAACTATCATTTAGAAATTAATACTCTTTGTATAGATTTTTATTGTTAGATTTGAAATACAGGGTGTTTTATTGATTTATTTTTTCTATCTCTCTTTCTCTCTCTTTCTATTTCTTATTTTTTCTTTTCGCATTTTACTATTTTAATTTAATTATTTTAATCTTGTAAAATACGACGTAGTTAAGTATCCAGTAGAAATGATTTTAATTAGCCTTGCTTACTGTTTCTCTCTCACTTTTTTTCTCTCTCTCTCTCTCTCTCTCTCTCTCTCTCTTTTTCTCTCTTTTGATCTTATTTCACATGTGTTATCGTAATTCGCGTGGTGAGTGTTTTATTTTAATTGCTCGAACAGATCCATGGTAGTAAGAATAATTAGCAAAATGGTGGGTGCGTGAATGTGCGCGCGAATGTAAAAAAAAAAATAAATATATATTTATGATTCTAAAAAAATAAACAAACAACAGAAAAGTTTAATATAAGTTATAGAAATATAAAATAAGAAGCAAAGTATAGAGAAAACAAACAAAAATGAAGAAAATCTAAAACGTCGATACGAGAGCTAACCGAAGAATACGAATTGAAATTTTTCGTAAATAGGATGACACGCGATTGAATCGATATAAACGATATTAATAACAAAGAAAAGATTATTTAAAAAGAAAAATAGTAATATAATATAAAATGAAATTGAATGATTATATCTTGATTAAAATTAATCCAGAATATGCTCTCGTACGATTATCGTAGAAGAACGTGTGTGCTTCTTAATAAGCATGTAAGCTTTGCAGCAATTAACCGATCGAGAACGGTGGGACCGGACTCGATTTTCTGGGCCCAAGTCTAAGTCTCCGAAGCCGGACCCCGGTTGTTGTTACCCGGATGAACAGAGTGAGAAACAACACTCGTACAGGTTTTTGTCAGGTAGTCTGAGGAACCGCATCTTATGTAATATAATATTTATACTAACCTTATCTCTTTTATTTTATATTTATTTTTTATTTTCAAATCTTTTTACCACCGCCCCCACTGTCATTCCTTAATAAATAATCTCACTTTCACACGTTTCATTATTTTCACGTTATCGGTGAGGAAAGGTAGCGATTTGAAAATGGTTCACTGTGATAGGCACACCACGAAAGGAGGGGGCTTTTTATTTTCCCTCGTCGTTCGTGCGAATCACGTGACCGATGCACCTTCGTCCCGATGAACCAATCCCTGACCACGAACCCCCCACCCCAGCCCCAAACCCCAAATCCTTCGAGCATTATCTTTTTATCGTTCAGGCCCAGCCTCACCTTTTCTGATCGAAACCCCGTTTCACCACTGCCACGAATGCGACGTCACCTCTGAACTCTTACGACTCTGCTAAGCAACTACCTAAGAGGGAGACGTTTGTACAGAAATTACTTTTAAAGTAGTTTAGCGAGAGCGTAGTTTTATTTTCTTCGCTCTTATCCTTCTTGTACTAGCTGTTGTTGTATTTGTTGTAGTTGTTGTTATTGTTGTTGTTGTTGTTGTTGTGGTTGTGGTTGTCTAATTTTTTAATTGTTATACTTATTGTTGTTCTTGTTGTTGTTGTTGTTCTTTGCTCTCAGCGCGACTCTTTTCTAGGGGGAATTACGAGGACGCGGGAAAGCTAATGCGAAAACAATGCGCGCAACCGAGATATGTTAAACGAGATACATTTAAATGGGAATTAATTAATATAATAATAACAAGATAAGAGTACCAAACAAAAAAACATAAAATTAATTAATTAATTAATTAATAGAACGCAATAGTCTTACAGGAAATGAAAAGTAATAATAATAATTTTTAAAAAAAAAAGGAAATATTTAAGAAAAGGAAAGGAATGCGAAAAAGCAACGAAAATAAAAAGATAAAAAAGAAAATTAAAAAACAAATAACAAAAACTTAGAAATCTTGTCTTTTTACTCTCTTTTTCTCTATTTCTTGGTGGTCTTGTCTGTGTATACAGAACGCGATTCGCACCAATCTATCATTGCACAAGTGTTTTGTGCGCTATGAGGACGACTTCGGGTCATTCTGGATGGTGGACGACGCCGAGTTCGTAAAGCGGCGGCATCTGTCCCGCGGCCGCCCCAGGAAATATGACCAAAACCCATCATCCACTCCACCCCACCTCTCCGCACAGTAAGCACTACCACTTTTTAGAATTCTGCTGGCTGGCTGGCGCGACGTTCTGACCTTGACACACGGTACATTACGAACGTGCCGACCGGGACGATTTCGCTTGGTCGTTGTCTACAAAAAATAAAAAAAGAACCAAAAAAAATATTAAAATCTCAAACGAAAAAAAAGTAAAAGAAAAAAACAAAACTATGATCAACTAAGAACGTTAAGCACGGATTTTTTAACCTGTTGCCTTTAGTAAGAACTGTGTTACCGTTATCGTTGCTCCTGTTTATTCCAACCCCAAATTATTGCATTTGTTTATACGTCAATTTCAATTTGTTATGTGAAAATTGTTAAATTTTCTTCATATTCGATATACTCAACATACTCTTTTACGAATAACGATCTTTGGTAAAATTAATTATCATTGTAAATACTTGAAATTTATTCTTACAATTAGATTTTTCATGAACAGTAACAGTTGGAACGAAACGGTACCGTTGTCACCTAAAATCATTTGGATCATTTGTTGCCATTTCATTGGAATTTTGTACGTCATGTTTAGGCAATCATTATCTTATCAAATCTACAAATAATCTTTTAAGAAATTTTTATTTCTCATAAAAAAGAAAGGCAACGGAAAGAAAATCTGTAAATAATCCAACTCCCTGAGAAAAAAAAACAAAAAAAAAAGAAATTAATGAATTCCGCATCATGCCTGCCTCTCAAAACCGCCTTTAGAGAATCCAAATCCTTAAAAAAAGAAATAAATCGAACCTGTTAGTAAAAAAAAGAAACCGTAATTCTTGTTAACGACCAGAGGTTTTTATTAGGTTTGTCTAGTATGAAATGGAGCAAATTACAATTCAATTACGTGCATTTTTTGCTTTATTTCATACTTGACAACCAAATATTTTCATTTCAAAAAAAAAACAATTTTGGCATTTTATTAACCAGTGAAAACAAAAACGAGACAAAAATTTACGATAAACGAGTTGTAAAGTAAAGGAAAGGATATGATGACGATAAAAAAGAAATAATCTAAATTTGTTTAAAAAATAATTTGACCTCTGCTCGTGAGACGACAAAAAAACCCTCATAGCACATCTTCCCCCCACCCAACCCTCTCTCTCTTTATATATATATAAATAAATCTATAGTAACGTAGTACGAAAAGCTCTAGAGCACAGCTGAAACAAAAAAAAACCAGAGCTTTAAAGACCTGCACGAAACCTGCAGGAGAGCCCAGCCACATGACGATTGGTCATAACTGCAGGATAATAATAAATACCCGATGTTTATTTTAGTGGTTGTTGCCCCGCATGAATGATCCGAAACGATACTTGACGATAATCGTTCATTCGAATCTTTGATATATTCCGAACCCAACCCCCAAAACCCCCAAACCCCCAAACCCCGAAACCCCGAAACCCCGAAACCCCTGCCCACGTTTTTTTTAAATATTTTCCACTACCACCATTGACCCCGTTACACCCTCATCGTTGTCATATTCCTTTAACCCAACCCTTTTTGACAACAATTATCCTCGGTAACACTTGCTTTGATATTTCACAGCGCTTTTGTCTAGTGTCGGCTCTTATTTTAAAATAGCGTCTTGCGAAAAGCGAAAGCGTGCGTTTGGTGTGAATGAGCGTGTTTATTTGTTATTTTCTTTTATTACTTTCTCTCTCTCACTCTCACTCTCTTTCTTTCTGTAACTTTCTATCTCTCTCTCTCACTCACTTACTCACTCACTCACTCACTCACTCACTCTTTCTTTTACTCACTTTCTTTTACAAAAATTAATTAGTTTTCTCTCAGCATTGTTCCCTAGTTTTATTTTATTTTTAATCGATTCGTTGGTTTTCTCTTTAGAAAATAATAAATTAAAAAAGAAAACCTACATTTATTTTCATACTTTCAATATTATTTAAGGTATCAATCTTAATTGGCGGTAGAGAAATTGTTTTCAAACGAAATACTATTATTCTCGAATTTATGATATTTTCAATTTCGATCTTCCTTCTATTTATTTTTCATCTTACCCATGAAAATTCGTCGAGCTCCATGTAGAGTTGAAAGATATCGAGCTGCGCTTTCGAGAGAATATTTTTTATACTTGGAAGAAACTTTTTAAATGATAGGCAAAAGACTTTTGTTTTTTGATCCATTCTAATTTATATATCTTACTCGTTAAGATATTTGTCGAATTAATCTTTTGTTCATTCCACCTCGTTTGATTTCTATCACAAAAATACATTAACTTTCTCTCTCTCTCTCTCTATCTCCTACGTTTACAAGTACGAATGATATTATATTATTATTATGATTATTATTTGGTTCGATTGCAAATAATTGTTCAAATTAAGAGCTCTTAGCTATAAGCGCATGCGTAAAATTATTTATGTAAATCGTACGTCACTACTACTGTATAGTCACGGATGATACGGAATTCCTCCATTCATCTCTACCAACTATCGTATCTTCTAACATCACAGGTACCTCAAAAGAACAAACCAAACCAATTGAAAAAAAATATCTAATAAAGGCAAAGTAACAATTATCGTACTTTTTTCTCAATAACATTCTAAATTTCTTATTAAATATATTATTATATTCTATAATATATTAATATAGTATAATTTTACTTAACTTTTTATTCAATCTATTTCTGTCTAACTCTAACTATTTAACTATTTATCTATTTATCTACATATCTACATTTATTATCCTCTTTATCTAATGCTTGCTAGTTATCCATTCTCTTTCTCTCTCTCTCTCTCTCTCTCTCTCTCTCTCTCTCTCTCTCTCTCTTTCTCTCTCTCTATCTCTGTATCTCTCTATCTCTCTATCTTTCTATCTTTCTCCTAGTTTCTATAGTTCTTCCTATCTTCCATATTTCTCTATCTCTTTTTAATACAAATTCTCTCTCTCTATTTCTCTCTCTCTCTCTCTCTCTCTCTCTTACTCTCTCTCTCTTTCTCTTTCTCTTACTCTCAGCGCTTATTTTAAATTACTTCATAAATGGCTCGAAGATATAATCTTTTTTCAAGAAAATATTTTTGCTCCTCGCATGCACTCGAAATATCGATCTTTTTCTCTCTCGCAAAAATACCTTTTAATATATTGAGAATAATAATAACGATAATAGTAATATGTATATGAAGATATAGTTATGACGAAATATTTCATAGATTATTTATAAACTTGTGGAAATTATTTGCGAGAGTAGCTTTTTTTTTTGTTTTCATGAGAGAAGATACTTTTTTCTTCTTCATTTTCGAATCGATAAAAGTATCTCTTTCGAATATCATAAACTCGAACTATTACTCTAATATCATAAAAATATCTCTACCGTAAAGATGGATGTTCTTGGAAAGGTAAGCACAAGGTAATTCTGAAAGCCATTTATAAGTAACGATAATCGTTTCACAAATATTCTCTTTGATATAATACAAATTAAATTAAAATAAAAAAAGAAAATTTAACTAGAAGAAAAATTTGATTTAGAAACAAAAAAAAACGAAAACAACGAATAACGTGAAACGAGGGCGCTTTTTTTTCTCTTCAACTTTTTTTCTACAATTACTTTTTAATCTAATCTCACTCGAAATCATCTACCTGACCGATTGGACCGAGTTGGGGTAAAAAGAACAAAAAATATCAAACAAAGAAAAATAATAAATGAAAAAGGGTGTAATAGGTAAGAGTTTTCAAACTCTTTCTTTTTAAATTTTAATCTTTTTAATATTAGACAAAAATTACTACTACTACTACTACTACTACTACTACTAATTACTATCTTATACTATTTTTTCTATTTGTAAATAATATTATATATGTGTATTTTTGACTATAACTCTTTTTTCAAATATTTATACTATTTTTCTATCTACTTTTCTATCTCTTTTAAACTTTCCCTATTTCCATTTTCTCTCTTTTTCTATCTTACCTTTTTAATCTTACATATATTTATAATATAATATATATAAACGTACATAAAACACACACACACACACATACATACATAAACATAAATATGTATACAATGATACAAAATTTTATTACATATATTTATCTTTTAAACATAATATCTCTAACATAAAACACGTATCACATACTTGATACAAAATACTACAAGATACTACTCACATTTGCATACTTCTTCTTCTTCTTTTTTTTTTTACTTTTCAGGAAAAAAATAAACTATCGTTTAAAAGATCCTAAGAATTTCTAACGTATTTTTCTCTTTCAATATCTAGGGGCGTACCATCGAAAAGCCCAACGCTCACTCATAGTCCTACGATGTATGGTGATGCTCTAAATGCCAACCTCCAGGTAACTATCAACAATTAGGCTACTTTTTTATAACCCTGATTTTATATACTTTAAACTAATATATTTAATCGTTCATTTCCTTTTTCATTCTTATCAAATAGAAATATATTTCTGTTTTAAATGCACGTTTAGGGCTAAAATGAGAACATTACATTGCCTGTTAATTCTTCGATTAAGTATAATATTTGGTTGGAAACTATGAAACTGGCATTAAATAGAAATAAAAATCAAAAAGCGTTGTTTTTCACATTATTTATTATTTTTAATCGAAATCTTGCCAAAGATCGAATTGCCAGAACGAAATCTTTCGAACCAATATCGAGCATTGTTTTCATTGCTGAATCCATCTCCGAAAGCTTGATTAATTGTTTCTCGAAGCTTGAGCTGCACTATGATTCAATTTGTACTCGTACAAAACGAGTAAGAAGAATACCTTAAAAATTTATAAATAAAAATATCGAGCGCACGTTGTAACGAATCTCTCTCAGTTGCAGTTGAACACAGAGACTAACTAAAAAACGCTCGTTTCATAGTTTCCAAGGTAATAATTAGTAATAGTCATTGCTTTCTTTTTCCTAACAAAGTCAATTTTACGAAACTTATTATACAAATAGAAAATGAATGATCGAGATTTGTGAAAATAAATTCTGATTTAACGTAAGACATCTTTATTGCTAAAATCTAAACTTCAAATAGAAATCATTGATTATTGTTTCATGCAATTTCTCGTAAATTTTCTACGATTAATAGCTCAAGGTTCATATATTTTACTATTTACGTATGCTTGTGTTGTGTTTGTATGTGTGTGTTGAGTGAAAAGAATGAAACTATGATAAAAAAAAAAAGAAAAAATCAACGAAAACAGAAAAGGCATCGATGACTAACCGTCTAATGCAATTTGAGTATTTCCAGGCTGCACTCGGGGAGTCTAATATGGGATTTTTAAATAACTCGATGTGTACGTCGACAGCTACGAGCCCGGATAAGGAACACGTTTTATCTCACAACGATCTAATGTAAGTTAAATCATCTCTTGATAATCTATTTTCTTTTATTTTTTTTTTAAATAAAAAATCAATGCGACGAACGTTTAAAATATCTTTTCATATTTTTACGTCTTATCTTCCTAAAAACAAAAAAACCAAATCTTCTAAATAATAAATTTTAGTTTAATTAAAAATACGATTACATTCTTATTATTATTATTGTTTTTATATCATTTAAATTATTTTCATAATAAATTTTATATAATTAATTGGATATAACGTCGGACGAATTTTGATTGAAATCTAAATTGGAATGAATATCTTTGAATTATTTATAAAAATAGATGGAAAAGTATCGGGAAAAATACATAGAAATAATTTTTGAAATACAATCTCGAGAACTTTACCCGAAAAAATACGTGTGGCAACGTTTAAAGAATTGAAATATTTTTAAATATTGAAGAAGAAGAAATAAATGATTAAATTATAATATTTTAAATATAACGTAACCGATGTCTTAAATTTAAATTCCAACGATTGAATGAAAAATATCTTTAATTACATTTCAAAGTAATACAATTAAAATGAAACCAATTTTAATCAAATAACGATCGAAATAAAAAATAAAAAATGAATTAAATACAAATCGATTCTTAAAATCGAGTTACACGTATTTTTCCTATCAACCAAATAAACAATTTAAATAAATACCATCCAAAAAGTGATTTAATTAAAATAACGATGTTGTATTTGATTTGTAAAAAAAAAAAACACAAATGTAGGTCACCACTGGATGAACCAGGAGTGCACATAAAGCAGGAAGGTCAGAGTCCGGAGGGTGGTAAGCTTACGAGATTAATAAAACGTGAATTGATGGATGCCCAAACGGAACAAGAAGGGGAGGATGATCAGGTCGACGAGAGAGAGTATCCAGAAAGTCACGAGCATGATTCGGGACAGGACGAGGATATTGCAGAGGACCTTTCAATGGCACCCGACATAATGAGCCCGGAGGATCAGATTGAGGCGTAGTATCGTTCGGCTCGAGCCCGATAGGAGAACGGTACCGTGTCAGGCTGTCTCGTTCGAGTTCGAGGACGAACGAGTTTTCGAAGGAGTTGGAAGAAAAGGGTAACAATTGGAGGAGATGGAATAGATCTTAAAGTAAATGATCAACAAGAAGAATTCAATAAAGGAGTGGTTAAAAAGGAAAAGTTAGTCGAATTGTTGGAAAAATCCGATGGTACGTTTCAACGACGACCAAAATCGAACGAAATGAGAAGAAAACTCGAAAGAAAGAAGAAAGAAGGAGGAAAAGAAGGAGAAGGTTGTTGGACCTTCGGAGGGTCGTTCGCTCAGCTCTTCCTACGAAACCCCTCGAATCATCATATCCTAGTTGCGTTATCTCAAAAATGCGGCTACACTCGGAGACGTAAGAAAATTCAGATGAAGATAACCTAACGAGATGAAAATGAAGAAGATGAAGATTAAGCTGAATAAGAAGATTTAGTGAAACGGAGAGAAGAAATTTAGAAAGATAGTGAGATAGAAAAAAAAGAGAGAGAGAGAGAGAGAACGTAATGCGTGGAAAATGTTGAGGAAAAGAAAAAGAAAAAAAAAAATTCTAGAAAAGTTAAGAAACCAAGGCCACGCTGTGCTATCCATATCCTTACTCAAGCAATTGCGAACAACGATGTCACGTTTTTTCATTTATATCTCCCCGTTGTATTTCCTTTACGAAGTCGCGGTTATCATCTTACATATATGATATACATATATATACATATTATCATTTATATGTATATATATTAAGGATATATATATATATATATATAATATATATACGTATACATATATATACAAAAAAAAATAATTAAAAGTAAGAAGAAGAAGAAGAAGATGAAGAAAAAAAAAAGTAATCTCTCTCGTGTACATTAAAATTAGTATTTAAAAAAAAAGGAAACGAAAAGGAAGGAAGAAAGGAAGAAAGAAAATGGGTGCAAAAAGGATTATACGAAGGCGATAATATTGCGAATCGATTTTTACCGGTGGCTCCTTCTTTCTCTTCGATCTTTTCATTTTCTTTTTCTTTTTCTTTTCTCTTTACCCTTATTTTATTTTATTTTCTTTTTTATTATTTCTTTTCATATATATTTGGAGAATTTTGTCAAATTTTCTACAACGACACGCCTGGATTTAATCCTAAGTACGAAATATGTGTATCATAGTCTACTCTCCTCCTCCTCCACCCCTAATCTATTTCGTAATTCGATCGACGAATTTATCGAAGGACGTATCGATTGATATGAAAATTTAAATAACTATTAGGTCTGTCTAATATGAAATTGAGCAAATTTTCCAATTGAATTGCTTGCATTTTTTGCTCCATTTCATGCCTGACACAGCATAAATAAAATAAATTACGAATGAAATGATTATACATTTAGGGATAAAATAAATTGTAATAATTATCGATGATAATAATAATAATAATAATAATAATAATAATAATAACAATAATAATAATAGTATTAATAATAATAATAATAATAATAATCTCCTTCGATGATAATCGACGTTCGAAAATAAATATTTCTTTATGACGCAACCATTGTAGATAAATAATACGTTGTGAGAATCTCGAGAAATAGAAAGAAAGAAAGAAAGGAAAAAAAGAAAGAGGTAACATATTATACGTTTGGCGACTATTATTATTATTAACACAACTCGACCGATATGATCGGTTAGAGATTTTTGGAAAATCGTATTAGTAGAAGATTAATCGCTAAGCGATTTAATTAATCACGATGATCGACGATTTAGGATGAAAACTTAAAGAGTTGCTCTTAAAAAAAAGGAATTTTAACTTGTTATTATTATTATTATTATTATTATTATTATTATTATTATTATTTATTATTATTTTTCCTTTTTTTTATTTCTTCGGTGGTCAAAATTTGCGACGGAAAGGACTTTTCTACTTGAAAAAAAAAAAAATATAAATAACGTTAAAGAAAAAAAAAACACGTTGCAATAATAATAATGAAAGCTTTGATATTTCATCCTAGATCGTAGTCACGTTTAGAAATTTAGAAAGAATAAAAAATAAAAAAAAATAAAAATGATACTCGTAAGTAGACGAAGAGTTTTTAAATAAAAATCGTAGATGAAGAGAGAGAGAGAGAGAGAGAGAGAGAACGAGCTACTTTGTAAGAAAAGAAAGAAAGAGAAAGAAAGAGATATACGAGCGTTTAGAAAACACACACACACATTCACAAACATATGCGTAAATGTAAAAGAAAAAAAAACACACAGAAGAACACCCGAGCTCGATCGGAAGAAAATAAAACAAAGAAGACAGAGACTTTTTAACGCGATTAAATATATCAATTTTTCGAGAGGTTGGGGGGATGGCGTGGGAGGGGTTTAAGAATAAAAAAAATTAAAAAAAATCTGCGATCGATCGATCGAGTGCTCGAGCGTTTTTAATCGGTGTGGTTTTTATTTAAATAAAAACGACTTTACGGAGGGAAACTCTATAACTAAAATAAAATAAAATAAAATAATGGTAACAAAAAAAAAAGGTATAATGACGACGAATGACAAGCAGCAACCTTTGAATAGGAGAAAAGAAAATGAAAAAGAAAGTGGAGAGTATGGAAAAAATTAATAATACAACACTAACGATATACAACTCAAAGTACTGTGTATTTGCATATACATAATATTATATATATATATATATATAACGGCGTATACGTATCGGAATTAATCAATGAAAAAAATTAGATGTCAATCCTCCCTCCCACCACCTACCTCCAAACACTGCTTACCCGATCCAACCCCCCCCCAACCACCCACACACACTCCCCCACCCACCCCGTCCATTCCTAGTCCTCCTTTTTATTATCATAGAGGAAATCGCAAGAAAGGAAAGAAAAGAAATGAAATATAAGAAGTGCAGTGAAGTGAAGTGAAGTGAAGAAAGAAAGAAAGAATTGAAATGAAATGAAATGAAAATAAAGAAAATAAAATCCAAGGGAAAAATCGTGCTCGATTTACAACCAAAAAGAAAAATAAATAAATGAATGAATGAATGAATCATATTAGATTAATAAAAAAAAAAGAAAAAGAATCA
>JACGTP010000074.1:353950-427572 GCA_023678845.1 Mischocyttarus mexicanus
AAAAAATAAACAACAACAGCAAGTATCGCCGTGTATTATCCGATCGAAAACGACGAAGAGTAATACCTTTTACAGATGAAACAAAATATTATTTATTATTTAACGAGATGTATAATTATTTAGGAAATCCCCCTGTTTTACCGTCTGAGAGAATGAGAAAAAGATGATGACGTCGATGATGATGATGATGATGATGATGATCAATTTACAACGTATATAGTATGTTAAGTTGCCTTGTAAAAATGTACCGACTTTACCTAAGAAATTAAATGTGTTATTAAAAGAAATCCATTCACGATTCTTTTCAAATATTATATTTTGTCAAATGTGAAATGGAGCAAATTTCGAATACAATTATGTGCATTTTTCGCTTCATTTCATACTCGACAACTTAATAATATATATAAATATATATATATATTTTTTTTTTAATTATTATTATTATTATTATTATTATTATTATGTATATTAAATCCTTATTGTTTTTTTTTTTAAACTCGCAAAAGGCAACGCAGGATTGAAAGAGAGCGAGCGAGAGAGAGCGAGAGAGAGAGAGAGAGAGAGAGAGATGCGATTTTAAAAAGAAAATAAAAACAAAATAAAAAAGAAAAGAAAAAAAAAGAAAGATGTATTGTAAGTACCGAAAGATTATAATTTAAAAAAAAAAATATGATGATATAGTTTCTCTTCGTATAAGACTGAAATTGTTTGTACATGCTTAATAATCATAGTTTAGATGTATATGTACGAAAATTTATACACATAAAACAAGAAAGAAAAAAAAGGATAATGTATTTACAGTATATGCATATATATATAAATATTAACACACACACACGCGCGTGCACGCGTACACGTACACGTACACGTACACGTGCAGACGTATACACACACGTATACATACAAGCATACACCCACAAACACACACATATATATATATATGATTTAAATTACAGATAAACTTATATCACACTGTAAATAGAAAACTTACGAAACCCGCAATTTCTAAGTCCTAATAATAAATAGAATTAAGTCTTTGTCTCATAAAAAAAAGTCATCTTTAAAGAATAAATTGATGAAAGAATGGCTCATAAAACGATGTATGAGGTGTTCAATTAACCACGTTGCATGCTGGTAACGTAATTTTACGTTTTTTCTTGCAAATCTGTCATTAAATCATAAGCTCACGTTAAAATACGTATTGAATACGATAAATCTGCCAATAATTATGAAACTGGTCTATGTAAGTCATATGTTTCTTGAAATGAATTCCAAATACAATAATTTTGAAATTACAACCACTACCTTCTAATAGTTCATTTTTGACAGTATCGTCAAGATTACATTGAATGAATTTAATTGAAGATAATAGGACGAAAAATAACTGGTAAATTAATTTTTCTTTTAAATTTTGACTTTTTTAGACCACTTTCATAATTATGGGCTCAAATATTGTACGTGTTTACGGTGTTTGTGATTTTTTTTTTAAGAAACGATTTTTATTTTTCCCATAGTCATTTTCTTTTTTTTGTTTTTTTTTTAAATAATTCTATAAAGCATATTATATATTTAAATGTAAAATAAACAAGTTAGTTGTAAAATATACCCGCATGCAATGTGTTAATAACACGGATGAATTTTACCAATTTCCTAATAATTCGTTTAGAGTATCTAAATAATATAATCTTTAATAGAACTTTATCTTTCTTGTCTTAAATATCTAATTTTTTATCTTTCATACATATTTTTCTAATCGTTTTTCTTTTTATAAATATTCGATCGAATTTTCATTTTTCTTTTGCAAATATTTAATAATGTTTGTAAATATCTGCTATGCAGCCAAATAATCGGTGCATATGTTTTATAAATTGTTAAATCCTAGTAATTTATTTGTTACATTAATTTATCTATGAAAAAAAAAAACTAAAAAAAGAAACTTAATTCTATGGTTTTTAAAATAAAAAATTATTTATACTAATCGAAGAAGAAAAGAACAGGAATCTACTATATTGCATGATTAATACAGGAATCTTCTTTGCCAGTTAAACTCGATCACTGTTCAGAATATACACATTTAATCCTGTATTTCAACTCAATGAAATTCTTGCGAATTACTGTCATTCAGTCAAACAGGAATCAACTATTTTACTAAGAAAATCGGTCAATAAAATAGGACTTTTTTATTTTTAACTTTAACAAATTAAAAATACTTTAATAAAAAAATCTTTATTCTTATGCTTTTTTTGTTATAAGTTTGTTATTGTTTTACTTAAAAACATATAATTATTTGAAAAATTATAAATTAGAAATTTTTACGAAATCCATACGTATTTTACGAAATCCACAAGTATTTTCAATGAATAATAATTTCTTCTTTTTCAACAATTATTTCACAAGCTTGTGAAAAGTGAAAGAATTAATAAGATAAATTAAAAAAAAAAATATATATATATATAATCTAGCATGTATCTTATTCACGACCATTCTAATAGAAAATAATGACAATTTTCGTTCTCTCATTTCTCTTTTTCACCCTCGTCCAATTTATTTAATTGTCTCGATACTAGTTCCCACTTGGAGATCCACGAAGGTCTGCTCATTTCTTGCGTATTAATTTCTTCTATCAGGTTCATCGCTCGTATAAAAAATTCATTTATCTTTCCAGCGGTGCCGCGTCGTAACTTTGGAAAATTTTTATCTACAACAAATTATCACAATTTCAATACAATTTATCTATCCTTTTTTTTTATATTGATTTAAACGTTTCTATGCAACTTTATCGTTGCATTTTTATACGTTTTTCTCTCTTTCTCTCTCTGTAAGAATTTAACCCTTTTAATGCCGAACGACGATACATCGTTGCACATGCATTGACGTCTTATTAAACGCATCACGAGAGACATGTACCTCCAAATAATTTAATAAAACCCTAAAACGATTCAAATTCGATGCAACACAATTGAAGACGAATGTTTATTAGATTGAGCTTTTTGTTATATCTTACGTGTACTCTTATGTATACTCTTATGAATTAGTGCACGAGGCTCTGTATATGTTGGAACGATAAAATAGAAACGAGACACTGGATTACAGAATATGCTGGTTTTAGAATTTTGTAAAATTTGTAGAATTTTGTTTTTTATGGGCTTGTTTCCGAAGCTATAATTAATTTCTTCAAATTCGTTCAGTTATCTTCGCATTGGCATCGGTTTTCGTTTGGCATTAAAAGGGTTAATATTATATTGTTACGAATGAACAGGTGAAAGAAAGAAGTATAAACAGTGTAATAAAAAAGTTAATCGATAAATTCCCTCGTTACTTTTTTCTTTTTCTCTTTCTCTTTTTTTATCCGATCTGTCAAACGACACTTTCATGCATGTATCAACGTAAGGAAATAGCAGGAAAATTAATTGAACAAAAAAAAGAAAGAAATTATGCTGTATAGAAAAGAATGCAGAGAATCGATTTACTCGAAGGTCGAAAAGAATCTTTTATCCAAACAGTTTGCTGGGTCATGGCACCGACGAATCTTCTCGTCACGAGACTTTGACTTTCTCCTGTCAATGGTCTCAAACGAGAAATAAATCTTAAAAGATATTCCAAAAGATATCTGCTCGAGCTTGGTATCTTCTCGAAACATCTTTCAGGTTTAGAACTCCAAACAACGATGTAACTTAAGTTATCCACATCGAGAATAGGATTTTTCAATGTCTCCAACCATTCGTAAAGTAAACCAAATAGAACATCGAGATCTGTTTCCAGTTCTAAACGTTGCCACGATGTACACCGATTGTTTAAATCCACCTTAAATTTATCATAATATTAATTATTATTAATACAATATATTCATATTATTTAAAATTATATTTTTTTATAATTATTTACATTTTATTAATAAATTAAATTGTAGTTTTTTTTTTTATTGATTTACCTGATATTGTTGTAAACATTTTTTAATTTTATCCGACAAATTAGTGGAATCTTTGATCAATGCTTTAACAACTTCATCGATATTAATCTTTCGAAAGATTTCTTTGCTAGCAGCAACTTTTAAATCGATTTGTGATTGTATCTCTTTGTAACAATCGTTGTCGATAAGATCCTGTCCATGAATTCCATCAGCCAAAACATCATCGACGCAACTATCGTCCAAACCTAAACAATTGCCAATTAAAGTATTAACTTTGTAATCTTTAATTGGATATATACAGGATGGTATTTTAGAAGGAATTTTCTTTGTTAGGAATACCTGTATAAGCTGAATCGCAGGAGGGTGTGTCAGGTGAGGTACAAAACACGTCGCTCAATCTTCCAATATCATCTGCAGTGTCACGTGATGATCCTTCACTGCTACCTGCTCTAGCTTTTGTCGAAGCTGAAACATATTTTTGAAACATGATTGATTTATTTGGGATATGGTAAACGTTAAGGAACTTAATACCAGGGTGACTCTTTAAAAAAATCGATTCTTTTCAGTGGAGGAACTTTCTTTTCTTGACCGTCTCCGAAGACAACCAATAAGTCGCTCGCATTTTAATATTTTTCTATGAAAAAATTTTTTAACATAGTTCAATTATAGGCAAATGTATCCTTAAATTTTCAAACCATTTGTGGAATACTTTTCTTTACAAAAATTCTCAAACCTAAATTTTGAACGTTCACCCTGGTATAATAGCCTCTTAATATAATTATTTCTATATTTTTTCATAAATAATTAATTCAAATATTTGAGTTTAACAATAAGTAACGTTGCAGAAAATGTTTATGTTCAAGAAAAATTGTACAATATTTTCTAATCAATCGAATAAAATTATATTAAAATTAAATTGATTAGAGAAAGAGAGAATACTTGAATAATCGAGAGACGAGTCTGCAAGGGATTCGGTCCACGAATAAGAGTGTCTAATATTTCCACCACTTTCTCGTA
The DNA here is from genome assembly GCA_023678845.1 of Mischocyttarus mexicanus. NCBI lineage: Eukaryota > Metazoa > Arthropoda > Insecta > Hymenoptera > Vespidae > Mischocyttarus > Mischocyttarus mexicanus. The sequence goes on from JACGTP010000074.1 coordinate 358,878, forward strand.
ACTTTTCCAATATGTGTGAAATAAATTTTCTTGTAAATGGTGTACTAGAAACTTTATATTCGATTTCGCATGGGGAATTATCTTCTTGACAATCGCACAGCTGTAGGATACGTTCGCAGATAATGAAAACGATCTATCAAAATAGAAACATTATTATATTCTCATTTTAATTAAATATTTATCTATCTAATAAATGAATTAAATTGAAGACAAGAAAAATAAAACCTTGGGTATATGTTTAAAAGTACGTTGTTCGTAACCATGTAAAACATTATTTTGACGTTTTAAATAAGATTGAAGGGTACATGCTTTTCTATCACCTATCGTACTGTTCAATGGATAAACTATCATTTGTGGTAAAACAAAATGTTCAAATTCTTGAACACAAATGATTTGTCCTCGTGTCTGAATAGCGCATGGTCGTTTCATACGAACGAATCTTATGGCATCGTTTGCTCTCACTCGTAGATTGTAAATTAAATAACATGCGATCAAAACACCTGTTCTACCTAAACCTGTTGAAAAGAAAAAATAGGTAACAGATAGACATTTTTATTCCACATTTACAAAACTTCGCAATTAAGTTCGAGAGAGAAAAAATATAGAAAATACTTAAAAATGGAACGTTTAAATTTGAATGAACAAATAATTTCTTTTTTTCTCTTTTCAAATGCAAAGAGAATTTATTTAATTTTATTTTTAAATAGGATGATTAATTTTTTGTACGTAATTGTGAGGTGTGTGTTTGTCTATTAGTGTTCGTAGATGTTTGTCAGCAGTAAAGTCGAAAATAGTATCAATTAGTTTCATTGTCCACCGTGTCTAATTGATGCTATAAATAACAGGCTCGTGTCGTGTTAAAACCGGATACGGAAACCATTATCGGGAGTACTATACTTCCTTGTTTAACGAAATGGTTATGATATAGGTAAAGCATAGCAAGTAACTATGATATAGATTTATGTCTATTGTATTACCCACTTTGCTTTTTATTTTAATCTAAAAATTCGCTACAATCGATGCACCCATAAATATTTTCCTAAAAAAAAACAAATTACTTCTCACTGCTTTTTTTTTACGTACGTTTGAATAATTGAGATGTTTTTTTAATATTCAGATGTTTAACACGTTCCTCCGTGGCACGTATACCACCAGTGGTACACGTCAAACTTGATCTTCAGGCCACGGAAAAATGGATTGGCACGGAACGTGTTAATGGTTAGATTTTTGATCGAAAAAGAATTTACTATCGTGGTTTGAAAAAGTGAATAAGTCAAATGTTAATAAGAAAAAGTAGAAAAAAAGGTTTTCAATACTCGTGGCTGATAAGGTTTACATTTCCCATAGTGAGATTCTATATCCGTGTAGGTATGCCACTGACAGTGAAAGGTCGAAAGTCAATGTCCTTCTTTTAAATACCACTTTGTACTAGCGGGTAGTACCAGACGATTGCGGACACGGAATCTACGTATTAGGACGTAATTTAACCACACGTTAAACGATGTATTATACAAAACTTCTATAGTTGATAAAATAGATAAAATATAATACGGGTTGTAGATTATTTTTTATCTAATATAATATGGTGTACATACACCTAACTCAAAAATATTCTTCTTCAATTTGTGTAGTAAAATTTCTATCATTTCTAAATATGATTTTTTATTTATTTATAAATTAATTTATATGGGTTATTGATTATATTTGTCGAATATAATATGGTGTATATCTAAATCAAAAGTATTCTTATCATCGAGTAAAAATTTCTAAGATTTATATCAATTTATTTAATTATTTATAAATTAATTTATATGGATTTTAGATATTTATCAAATATAATATGGTGTATACCTAAATCAAAAATATATTTATTATCGAGTAAAAATTTTCTACGATTTATATCAATGTATTTATTTATTTATTTAAGTTAATTAATTATATCGACGATAAACCAATACGATACGTTTAAGCCTATAGAAATGAATGCACCCAGTTTGACATTTAAAGATTAAGCGTAACGATTAATATTGCAAGATCTACAAATCAGGTTTATTTATCGAATGGAGAACACTTAATCAACTTTTAAAAGTCACGTTTCTCACCGTTTACGAAATTAGATGATAAATAAGGTTACTGTAATTTATTAGAATCTTTCTGTCAGCCAATAAGTCTATGGACTATTATTCAAAAAGAGTAAACGTAACTAATTTTAGAAAATTCTAATAAATTTCGTATTTAATTTTTGTAAAAATTCCATACGACCAATATTTTTATAAATTTAATGAAATTTCTTTAACTTATTCTTGTGTATGTGTGTTTGTGTGTGTGTGTGTGTGTGTGTGTGTGCAGAATCTTATAAAAGTGATTTAACAATAATGAAAAGTGATATCTATTTGCATAAACATCATCTAACCGATCAAACGTACGATTGAACAAGAAAAATAATGTTGTTATCTAAAAATAACACGCCCTAAGTCAATATTATTTTGCCAGTAGGTAGAAAATTAGATGAAAGAGAGAAATCGATTTACCAACCAGCATGACAGTGAATTGCCACTCTTCCTTCTTGCACGGCAAAGGCTACGACCTTGACCATGTCCAAAAGTTTTCCCATCGTTGCTTCGCCATAATCCTTCAGTGCAAAATTGTAATAATAAACTGCAAAATTTAAAATATCAGAAATTCCTACGTTAAATCCAATAATAACAAACAAATTCTAACACAAAATAACGATACAAATGAATAATAAAATTTGTTGAACCGAACGATGATTAAAACATAGTCGATATCCGTTTTCTCTTTTCGTTTAAAGGGGGTATTCTGGTCTAGAAATTTGATAAAATCGATTTTTTGTTTTCATATTTTCAAAGCTTAAACATTTAAGAATACGTAGTTAAAAGGATTTGTTCAAAATTCAAATTATTTTCGGAGTTGTAGGTATTTTAGTGACCCTGCATCTAATCTGATACGAGCAAATCAAAACTTTCAACACGTTTTATTCAAAACTACTTTCTACGAGACTCTTGTCTTCATATCTCAAATTCTATCGAACCGATTTACTTGAAATTTGATATGAGCCTTCTCTATACATTACTCTATATGCAATAACTAAACCTATACCGAAATTTCAATTGTTACTACTTTTAAAAAATTCTGAAACGTCAAAAAAAATGGTAAAAACATGTCTCTTTACTTCGGACAGTCGCTATTAGCCGAAAACAATTTTTTTTTTACTTTTCCTTAGTTCGAACGATATCAGCATTCTTTTAGAATAAGAATTAATTTTTCTTTTTTTTTTCAGATGACTAGGAGAAGTACAATCATGTCAGGCAAAGCGTGCCATTTTTTTGAGAACCCCTACTTTAACAGCCTGTAACTTTTTTAATTTTTAATTTATTAACTTGATTTTTTTTTTATATTCTTAAAACATTAATAAATATGTTGTAAAATTATGGCTAGTAAATGCGAACACAAATATCTAAATTTCACGCTTCTAGACCAGAGTACCCCCTTAACGTGTATACAACGTATACACGTATGTAACGTGTGTGTACGTGTATGTATGTATATATATACATATATAGATAAATGGTTTTGCTGCATTGCATGTTCCAGCACCGAACTTGTTCAATCTAGTTGTTAGAATCAAGGAACACAGTCGGTTCTTCCTTCCTACCAGGCTCTACTTGCTTAACAAGGACAACCTACTATACCCCCCTACTCGTCGCTATCACAACCAACCCCGTTTTATGGCGAAACGTTAATTCAAACTACTTTACTACCAATATAAACCTACAATTATTCATCTACTTCCGGATATTAAAACCGGTAGAATATGTGCTATCACTGATTCTTATCTATAAACATTAAATATTCCAATTGACATCTAACGAATGCGATATGTTTGTACGACGTATTTCTATTTGTCTTTATAGACACGATATCGTTTGAAAAATAATATTCCCAACATACTAAGATGGGGTTGAACGGTTTTTTTTACCTTGAAAGTAAATGAAAACGTTTATTTTTAAATTAAGAACAAAATTGTTTCTATGGTACAAACTTTATTATTCACCTTGGTTTTATATGTTAATTATTATTAATATAAATAATACTAATCACGTGTAATTTCGTAAGAATCGTCTCGATGATTCACTAAATTTTACAATAAATTTTATTACGTTTAATGTGGACCTAATGTTGAAACTACCTTCTGTAGAAAATGTCTATTTTAAAATTAACTAAAAAATTGTTTCTATGCTAAAAACTTTATTATTAACCCTATATATGTGTTAGTTTTATATATATGTTAATTATTATTAATATAAATAATACTAATTGCGTGTAACTTTATAAAAATTGTCTCGATGATTCACTTAATTTGTATAATAAATTTTATTACGTTTAATGTAGTCCTAACGTTGGAACTATCTTCTGTAGAAAACTATTTCCCTTTTATAGGAAGATTTTAGGATAAGATAAGATTTGATATCATAAATTATTTGAGATATAAAATAAAGAATACCGCTTTAGAAGGTTGAAAGTTGGTTATTCGTGAATAATAAATCTGGTAGAATTTGTCCTAGAATGAAGAAACTACACGGAAGTGTAGTTTTCCTTTTTCCCTTTTTTTTTTCATACAAGGTGAGGTAAAAGTCACTTCACCGAATTACAATGATCGATTGAGATTATCAATTCAAAACTTAAACATCAATTCTTTACCAAATAAATCGGTAATTAAATGACATGATTTGCGTATTGAGTTCAATGTACATCAATTTGGATAATTTATTAATAAATAAATAATACATAAATAAAATTATAGTTTGTTTTTAGAATTATTTTGAGGATAAAGTAATTTTTATCTCACCCATTAGGAGTAGGAAATATTTCATTCGATAAGATAGATGAGATAAAAATGATGTATAATAAATGATTTCACACATACGTACTGTTGTTTTTCATAAAAATATTCGGATCGTAAGTGAAGCCACTCTTTTCGAGCGATCCCCCGCAACTCGCATGTTCACCGGACGTTTGTAAGTTTATTATGGTCTTTATACTCCACCCTTGGAATTGGCCAATAATGTTTTTCTTGATTATTTGACTAGTACTTGGCCGTGCCATGGCTAAAACGTCGTCTGTCACCCTAACGCAGAATGTCAAATGTTTATGTCATCTGTTTTACGCACAAAAGAATGGGTTGAAAAGGTTTCGAGTTTTAAACGAAAAGAAATTTCTATTTTGTTTTGTAAATAAAAAGTAACTTTAACCGTACTAATATTTCATTTACACTCAAATCGAAAACAATTTTTAACTTTTTCACGTATGTTATTTTATTATATTTGAATTATTATTAAATTAATTAGAATTTCATGAAAAATATGTCTGCAATCTTCAAGATTATTTCCTATTTCGTTATTTCGTTGCAGATTAGGGTAAAAATACGTTGTAATAAAAAGTAGAGATTTCTTTTTATCGTAGAATACGATGAGGGGAAAAAAAATCGTGCATGTAAAAACGTCGATACACGTGTACCGGAAAATGTAAATCACCATAAATTACAAATTTGCAGTTCATAAATGTTTCTCCTTCAAAAGTATCGATCCATGCACTGATACTAACAGTGATTAACATAAAACCTCGATGATATGCAAAATTATATAAAAATAGATCGATAAGGAACGACGATTTTTTATTCATATTTTAATACTTAATTCTCTTGAGAGTTTATATAAAAAATAAACGTAATAAAATAATCGTACCAATGGGAAAAGATGTTTTGTATCGCCATATGAACCGGTGGCCACGCTTTCGGGTTTTCATACTTGCATCTGGATCCACCGCAAAAAATGGCACACTGTATCGCCTGTGGTGTAAATTTTCTCAAATTTTCCGATAACTTGTTGTAACCGGGTAATGGAGTTTCCGGTAAATTATGCTGCCCACTTTGTAGTCCAGCTGGTATTAATGAACTTATGTCCATTCTGCGAGAGATCGGAAAATCACGTATCGTTCGATCGTTTCCTCGATCTTTAAAGAAACAAAATGATACAAGGAAGTAAAACAATTTAATTACATTATACATAAATAAACAATATTCTTATGATCGTATAATAACGTGATAATCTTGTCGAATGTTTGAAAGAAAAACCCGATGCCTATGCGAAGATAACCGAACGAATTTGACGAATTTGACGAATTTACCATAGTTTCGGAAACAAGCCCATAAAAACCAAACTAAGAACGATATTTAAAAAACTCTAAAAACAGTATATTCGGGGAAGAATAGGAGAGTAATGCGATGCCAATTGTATTGCAATACTTATTGAAAATCATATGAATCAACAGCAATATAAACTATATATGAACACAGTATGAACCATTTTAGGGTTTCATAAAATTATTTTGAAGTACATATCTCTCGTGATGCGTACTGCAAGACACCAATGCATGCACGACGATATATCGTCGTTTACGTATTAAAAAAAAAACAACGATATTCCTCATTGTAATCTAACATAAGAATAAGAATAAATAAAAAAAAGAAAAGTGTATGCGTTATTCAACTTACGTATGAAAATTTCCTGATATAATCTTCTTCCATCGCATAAAAGCACACCCGTTGTCGAGTTATAAAAAAAGAAACACGTACCCTTGTTTTAATATATTTGTATTTATTTTTTTTGTTGTTGATTTAATCGTAATAGTAATAATAATTATTTAGAATTGAGGACGCATATATTAGCTTAGATCACGCAGAGAAACACACGAATGACTGACTGAACGATTTAGTATTCCTAATGAAAAAAGGAGAGATAGAAAATGATTAATAGAAGAAAATAAGAATAGAGAGAGAAAGAAATGATCAATGAAAAAAGGCACTTAACGTATTCACGTATAAGCGCATAAGCGACTGGCACTCCCGCCACACTAACAGCCACTTTATCCGCTTTAGAATCATAAGGGTTGCGCGCGTGCGTGATATGGCGTTTCCCCCTAACGGCATATTCAGGACCCGTCCAAGTTTTATTCGATCGTTTCTTTTCCTCAAAATCGGATCCTTTATTTTTCAACGTTCAATTTTTCTATCTGAAATCAATAAGAATATTTTTTAATACGTTTAACAAGTGTTACAGTGTAAGTGTAAGTTTAATCATTTGTAACGAAGAATATTGTTTTTACTACACACTGTGTTGATCGAGTAAATAATTATGGTAATTAATATTTAAATGTAAATTTAATCCTTTGTAACGAAGAATATTTTTTTTACTACACATTGTGTTGATCGAGTAAATAATTATGGTAATAAATATTTAAATGTAAGTTTAATCCTTTGTAACGAAGAATATTTGTTACTATGTAGTTGTTGATCAAGTAAACAATAATAATAATAATAATAATAAGAGGAAGAAGAACAAAACAATGATTTTGATTTGAAATTCAACGATAAAAAACCCATGATAAATTAATGATAGAAAATAATTAAGAGTAGAGGATAGATTTGAACGTGCTGACAAGTGTTTTTTTCTATCACCAAATCGGATAATTTGTTATCTTTCGTAGAAACTAATTAGTAGAAAAAATAGGAATATTTTAACAAGTGTGTTTCTATTTTTGTAGATCATAGAAAAGAGAAGTATTTGTTATCTTTGTAAAGAAAATATAATTAGACAGAAGATTAATTGAGGATATGTTAACAAGTGTTTCACACATTTTGATACACACACACCCACACATACATACACATAAATATAATCGATTCTCGAAAGATTTGTCTAGAAAATATTGAAGTAAAAGTAGAAGTGAAAAAAGAAAATAAGTTTCGAATCGGTATCCAGTCTCGAGTTGACCGATCGTGTCGCTAGCTGCTGTAGGAGAAATGGCTGCTAAGACGAACACCACCACCACCACCACCACCAGCACCATTACCACTACCACGCATGGATGAAAGAGAAGAACGATTCTCTCGATGATCTTGCGTCGATTCAGCAGTCAGTAGCGGCGGACGCGCGCTAGTGTCGGCATCGGTTTTTGTGCTGTTGCTGACTACTGCTGCTATTGCTGACTACAGTTTCCTTGCAAATTCTTCCTGATATTATTTAATCATCGTTTTTCGCCATCATTGACCATCACTATCAGCAGCAACAACAACAACAACTATAATCAACTATAATCAACTACCATCATTGCAGTCACCGAGTAATTCTTCTTTAAAATCCATAAAATTGTTCCAAATTTTCGACCTTGCTGTTCAAAGAAGATATTTCATTGAGAACGTGTGGCCCACTCAACCCTCCCTTCCTTTCCTCTCTCCTCTTCCTTGAAACCTTCTGTCTCTCATCATCGAATAATATATCTAAAATAGTTGCCAGGAGTAAAGCAAGAAAAGTAGCAGAAGAAACATAACCGATTTCCATCGGCGTGGGAAGAAGAAGAGGAATAAGAAGAGGAATAAGAAGAAGAAGAAGAAGAAGAAGGCGGTACGAGCTCAAAGAAGATAACGCAAAATCTCGAAAAGTTAGACACAAACGAGCCAAGTTTTTATTCAGGATTACTTTTTTCATTTCGGGAAAAAAAGTAATTAAGGGAAAATAATAGAATAAGAAACTGAGAGAAAGAGTTAACTTCTTTACTTGTCGAAATGAGCTCGTCGACTTATCCGGGGTAAGCAAATATTTTTTTCAATATATTTTACATTAATTTATAATCAATAGGATTTAAATTCCACGACATATTTAAAAAACAAACTTGTAGAAAAAATAATTCACCTTGAAAATACATTTTTTTGTTTTTTTTTTAATTAATTACTTTGACTAGATTTAATTTATGCTAAATTATGGTGAATTTATATCGAAACGGGTGTAAACGAAATACCCATCCTTTCTATGTAGCAATTGGTTTTTTTATAATTCAATTATTTTTAGTATTGTTTCTATACGCGAGAAACTTTGAGATTAATTTGTAGATAAATCAAAGACCCAGGATTCGTTTTTTTCTTTTTCTTCCTTTTCTTTTTTTTCTTTAAACTGGGAGAGTTAAGAGATTTATATTCGTGTCTCTCTTATTAACGAAAGAGACGAGGAGTAGACTACGATAAGTAGTGTCTTCCCTTTTAGCTCCTCTTAAATACGATCCATACGGAAATACCAAGCAAGCTTCAAATTCATGAAAGGATTGAGAAAGGTCAGGAAATAATAAAAGAATCAAAGAAATTATCTTGCCCTTTCTTCTTTTTTTCTTTTTTCTTTTCGAGTATTCATCTCATGTGTTCTAAATGTATCTCAAAATAAAATTAATCTTCTTAAAAACTAAGAATAAAAAATACAAATTATATAATAATGAAATAGAAAAGAATCTCGTTCGCAATTTTGTCAAAAATATCATCCCCTTTTAAAAGTGAATAATAAAAAAAGAAATAAAACAAAGATAAGAAAGTTACGAAGAAGTCATGGATACTTCGTTCTTGATCATTGAGATAAACAATTAAATAAAAATAATATAATAATAAAATAGAACTGAATCTCATTCGTGATTTAGTCGAAAAATATAATCCTCTTTTAAAGTGAATAATAAAAAAATAAAACAAAGATAAACAAGTTACGAAGAAGTTGTGTACACTTGGTTCTTGAATCGTTGATAAAAAGATTTCAATGCAGTGTATTACTAAAAGAAAATTCTGCTTAAAAATGAAGATTGGAAAATAAGAAAAAGAAGTTAAGTAGAAGAGTAGAAGTAGAAGAAAAAGAAGAAGAAGAAGAAGAGAATAAGTTAGAGGGACACTTCGTTCGTGATCACTCGATCAAAGCCATAGACCTTGTAGCAGTTCCAAGAAAACATTTCGACCTACATTTCGTATTCAAAGACAGACTTCGTTCGAACTTAAATCGTTTCAAGATCGAAAATCCTCTCCTCTTTAGAGTTTATCTCTCCTTCCAACCGGTGACTTCTTCTTCTTCTTCTTTTTTTTATACTCGAAGTTTAACCAAAAAAAACAAAAGTAATTTGATCTTTTTATCGTTTGATTTTAAGAAAAAAAAAGTAAAGATTAGCAAAGCTCGGTGTGTTTATAAGATTCTGTCTGAAATAAAAAGTAAAAAAAGGATTGAAGAATCGTTTGAGGGATAGAAATACGGTCACGGTATTAAACATGAATGCTATTCATTGTTCGAATTTTCATCGGTGAGTTAACTCAACGATACTCTCTAACCAAGAATGGAATTTGATATTGTAATAACGATCGGATCACGTTTTATATTATATCTATCCATCTTTCACTATCTTTTTTTTTTTATACGTAATTTTTTTTTCAATCATTAAACCACCCACGTTAACACAAATATTCCTGCAATATCATTTTACCTGTTTTTTCTTTCAAGAAATAATAATAAATATTTCTTTTATTATTTTTATAATTTCAATAGGGCTACCTAATAAATGAAAACTACATAAATTCGCGAACCTAAACGATTTTACCATTTTTATTTAGTAACTTTTAATTAAAAAATTACTTGTTTGAAAGTTACTCGTTTCATCTTATTGTTAGTTATATTTTCCAATTTTACCATCCTGTACGGTAAAACAATTAAACTCTTAATAACATGAAATTATGAAAAATTTTCTATGAAATTTCGTCGTTGATATATTTAATTGATCATTGTTAAAAAGGTGACAGAAAAAAAAAGAAAATTGGTTAGACGATGTGAATGACCGACCCGAAGGTACCCTTCCGATCGAAGGTATAGGAAAATTGTTCATTGCCACGTGCCATCACCACCTCGGCAAGCAATTTATTTTTAACGTTAGGTTCACGATGGCTCATCGCTAACGTTGGACCACCACCACCACCACCACTACCATCCTTCTCTTCTAACTCTACACTAATCTTCTTTTTCTTTTCTCTCTTTCTTTCATTCGTTTTTTTCGAATTTCATCTCTCTTACTCTTTCTCTCTCTCTTTTTTTATTTTTTTACCTCGTTTACTTCCCTTTCTCTCTCTCTCAACAATCTTTTTTCTCGAACGAACATTTGGGATAGACCAATGCGTCCGATTTCTCTTATGTTAGCAATGACTCATTCTCATCCTCTCTCTCTCTCACTCTCTCATTTAGCTTCTTCCTTACGCGTTATCTCGCACGAACTAATCACCGTGTATCCACGAGTAATCCAAAATAGAATATCCATCGATGTTACCAATGATCTTCATCTATACTTTTTCCCTTTAATAGTCACGCGTCTATCTCGTTAATAAAATGAAACTATCGATACCAATGACCATTTTTTAAATCATCCCAATCATCTGTTATATTAAACAAATTTATCTATTTTTATAATTATATTCGTATAAATGTTTTCAATTGTACAAAAATAACATAATTATGTTGGGCTGGTGGAGAAAAAATAAATAAATAAATAAATGTATATAAAATAAATAAAAATAAAATAATATATTAGGTCTACCGGAAAGTTCTGTCCGATTTTGGAATAAAACCAAATACAAATTACGGACAGAACTTTCAGGTAGACCTAATATAATATATTTGTTATAAAATATATTTTTAAATAAATATAATAAATAGAATATCACATAATCTTGATTTTCTTATTTTTTTTTTATCTTTTCTTTTTTTTTGATACGTTCATAGATCATCGTATAAACCAAAATCGATTTTTATTCTTCATAATTCAATTTCGTCTGGTGGTTTTCCTTCTTCATTTTCATCTTTTTATTCTTCTTCTTCCTTTTTTTTTTGTTTTATTTTTTTCGTAACCGTACGAATAAACCACGACACACGAAATCCTAAAAATAAAATAATCGGAAGCATTTTATACGGCGCTTTCGCAGCGCAGGTCAACCGGCTCTAAAATTAAACTGTGGCTTGGCGTATCTACCTAAATACATTTCTATGCTATAGACTCTCCCTGTGTTGGCTGGGTTCCGAGCTTCGCGGGATCGTACATTCGATTCGCCATGACCGAGCTTTTCTCAGAATATTTCCCCCATTTACTTACCGATCACGATCCATACTCTCTATTCCTCGACTTTTTCCCTCCCAATTTCTAAATCATTCGTCTCCCCTTTTGGAAAAATCTTATCTTACTTTCTTTTAAATTACGATTAGATAAATCCTCGAAAGTCTACAATTTTTTTTTATTTAAGAAACAAAATAGTCCCTTCAAATGGGAGTATTTCTTTCTTGAATTAATTTTGTTACATAAATTCACAAACAGTATTTAATTTGTTATAAAATCTGATTATGGATTTTGTTGGGATACGTAAAGTCTTGTTTCTAAACGTTAAAATTAAGTACAATTACATAATGTAACATGTTGAGATACTTCCTGATAAAACTACTACGAATGATAGTAATCAATAAGAATGAATTAAAAGAACGTTTTCGTTGTTCAGGCCAAATATTTCACGGAAATCGACTCTAAGCAGGACTATTTGAAGCACCTGCGGGATAGACGAGACGTATAAAACTAAAACTTCGCCACGTGTTACAATGGCCGTGCCAAAATAAAATCTCTCGGTGTTTCAAATTCTTCCCGAATGTTCTATTATTAAAAGTTTTAGCTTATATTCGCATGAGAAATAATACACCCAACATAATCTATGAAAAAGACATCTTTCCAAGTTTCTCTTTCGTCGATCTGATCTTTTTTTATTTTTTATCTTTTTCTAACATAAAATATCGATTAATCAAAAATAACAATGCTTTTTTTCTGACAGTTTACTTTGATCTTAGCCGAGGTCAATAACCTTCTTCTTTTTACTATCGACAGATTATTAGGTTTGTCAAGTATGAAATGAAGCAAAAAATGTACATAATTAAATTGAAATTTGCTCGATCTCATACTTGACACAATCTAATATATACATGATTAATTATATGAGTAATATTATATAATTTAGTTATCTTTTTTTCGTTGGAATAATCAATCGAATTTATTAAATATTTCCAAGATAAATTTCTATCTATCGTTTATATATTTTTAATCTATTTTTTTATTTTTTTATCTTCTATTTTATTTGAATAATTCCTGTTCTATAACTTTATCTAACAAGGGTAGCATAATTAATTTGCTATAATAATCACAAATTAATAATATCATTTAATATAATATATATAATAAAATTATAAATTAATATATTATAAAATATTATGCAATAATAATCAGAAAATATTGTGATTATTTATTATCTGATTGTTATCTTAAATATTGTATTTTAAAAAGATCGTATGCGTGTTATCTAATTTTGTCTAATATCGTCGTAGACTAGGAAATCAAAGAGTAACACACTTTGACGATAAATTGCAAAAAATATATATCGATAATAAAAATTCTTATTTAACTTATTTATTTATCTCTTCAAAATGTCTATGAATTCTAATATTAATAAATAAGAATAAAATCAATTCGGTCGGTTTTCTCCGCGAATAGAACGTAATCCCATCTTGTAAGATAGTTCGCTCGAGTCGAAACTAACTAAAGCATGGCGGGGTGTCGGTTAAATCAGCGGCTAAATTTACATAAGAGTATCTTGAACTCGGTAAAAGCTAGTAAGATACCTTGCGATATGAGCTTCTTCTTATTCTTATTATTTTTCTTTTTTTTCTTCTCTATATTTTTTGTTTTTCTTCCATCGGCCAAATGAAAATTACTTTCAGATAAATTCGAGAGGTGCAAGAAAAACAGAAAGAAAAAATTGAAAAGAAAGAATGAGTAAGAGAGAGAAAAAGAGAGAGAGAGAGAGAGAGAGAGAGAGAAAGAGGATACTTAAAAACGGTGAACATGATTCTCGAGAGGTCGACCTTGCAACTCGACTTAACGTGAAACTTCCTTAAATGGAATTCATTTGCCCGTATTGGTACGAAGTATCATTCGTTCTTGACTCAAACACGACTAACTTGTTATCTGGGTTAGTTCACCAAAGTCATCAAATACTAACGTGTTCTACAGGACTTTCATTATTAGGTTTGTTTCAGTTAAAACATCTAAAAATATTTCTAATATATAAACTAATATTTAGAAAAATATATATATATATATAAAATGACAAACAAAATTCATATTTAAGTTTTAATAATATTTTAATATATAAATCAAAATAATTATTATATGATAATATAATTAAATAAATAATATAATATATTTATAGAAAGTTGGAATATTTTGTTAATAATTTTAAAAACCATGATTTTTTCAATGAATATGTCGATAAAACGAATAATGGTCTTACGAAGATAAATATTTTTGTCAAACAAAATGTATTAAAAAACTTTTGGGACAGGCAAGTATTGTAAATTTGTATTGTAAATTTGTATTGTAAATTTGTATTGTAAATTTGTATTGTAAAATCGTTGAATGATTTATTTCTCTTTCTTCCACACACGCATACACACACATACACACAGTTACTAAAGCCAGAAAGAAATATTTGTTAGTGTGCGTCAACAGGTGCGTCCAAACGGGTCCACGATTGAAAGAGTAGTATATTTTAGTCTAGATGAAAATAATATATAAGTTTAACGTATGTGTGTAACCTAGCTAACACGTTATTCGACTATCATCGTTTTATTTTATCTTTTATGAGACCAACGTCAACATCTACGACAAATGTATAAACAATCATTTCAATGAAAAGACATTTTAAAAAGACATTTCGTTATTCCGTTAGGTTCGTTCATTCGTTCTCTCGAATAACGATTAGACGACTTCGGGGTTTTTAGCGTATTGTCGATATTTTTAGATTTAGGAATATTCTAACACATGTCAGTTATACCAATAACCGATTCTATATCTTTCATTCTCGAATTTTCTTTTACCTTAATTATACTTTCTTACTTTCTTTTCTTCTATCATTTATCATTTACTTTAACTAATCGTAAAAATAAGGAAGAAACTTATGGGACGACCTAATACACACACACACACACACACACACACACACACACATTGAAATTTATTATAATATATTAAAAAAATAAGTATTAAATATAATGTAATTTATTAACACACGGTTCGAACAATATTTTAATATATTGTTTATATTTTTATATTTTACAAATAACCAACTCTCTCTCTCTTTCTCTCTCTTTCTGTGTGCGTGTGTGTGTTTCTTTTTTCTATTTCGAATCCTTTCTCCGATATTACTTTCTTACTTTCTTTTCGATCATTTATCACTTACTTTCTCAATAGTACCGTTAACTCTTCACTCTCTTCACACGTTGATCATTTCTGTTTACGTATGCGTATTTATATTGTAGATATGCGCGTGTGTGTGTGTGTATACATAAAAGTCTCTCAAAGATAACTTGGAACTCTTTTGCGTCTCTCCTCTTTTTAAAACGCAACTCTCTGAAAGTCAAGTGCACAGTGCAACATATTTAGAGGAATGATTTAATCGTTTGAACTTAACTACTACCACTTGTCTGACTCTTCTGTTTCTATTATACTAAAGAATTAGTTATCAACAACGAAGGATAAAACTTGAAAGAAAAAAATATGAAGAAACAAAAATCGATTGCTTCAAATTTCTAGACCTGAATACTCCTTTTAATATCGTTTATGATAAATGACGAAAGAAAGAAATATTTTGGTTTCTTAGTAATAAATCTTGAAAAAGTATTGAATAATCGTTCTTAGGTGTTTGAGATAATCGATGAAATAAAATGAATTACCTTACATTGACTTAATCGCTCTCATATATGTCGGATTCGTTACGAATATAGGTGTAAAGTGAAATATGAATACGTGCAAGGTGATTCATCTTTCTTGCGAGTGCATGCCGCAGATAACGTAGGAATGTCTCGAACGATTTCAAAGAGACATATAAGAAAAATAATACAAGAACGAAGAGTAGGATAAGAAGGAAGAAAGGAAAGGTGTTAACTTTTGGCTTTTATCTTTTAAAACCATCGTTTTATTTTATGAACATATGCTCGATTGTATTCTCCTTTTTTGGTACGATTTTTTCACATAAAATATTTTTTCTTTACAACTTATGCTTTTCTTTTTTTTTTCTTTTCCAGGAGCTCGGATGCAGCGGTGTCGGGTACGTGTGTACATAAACATTTTTAATTCAATTGAATACTAACGTCATAAATATTAGAAAAAAAATTCCATTATGCTGTTTAAAAAATTCCATTAAATAACATATTAGGTTGTCAAATATGAAATGTAGCAAAAAATGCACACAATTGAATTGAGAATTTGCTCCATTTCATAATTGTCGATCTAATAGTTTAGAATGAAACATTTTATTTTAATAAATACGATGTAATAAAATTTGTCGTCTCTTAAATTTTTGTTTCGTCCCTATTAATTTATTATAAACACTACTACAATTTATGCAGCATAGAAAAATAATTTCGAATTAAAATTTGGATAAATTAAAACGTAAAGTTTGATTGGAAAGAATAAGAAAAATCCTGTATCGTTATTTATTTAATTAACGTTACTTGCAAATTATGAATCGTTTCAGGATTTTGTGCCGCGCCTCCTCCACCCCCACCACCGCCACCGGTACCCGGTCAAATGCCAAGTATGAGGATCAGTACTGCCGAGGTAAGGCATATTCCATTGGCGTGTTCGACTTCCTTTCTCAGTCGCAAACCTTATCGCGTTCCTTCTAGACGTGTTTTCGTACAAAACGTGCATACTTGCGTCTGCGCGTACGCGAAAGCTAAAAAAATAAAAATAAAAAAGTACACACGTGTGAACGTAAATGAAAGTTTCTCGCGAGCTGATAATTTCCACTAATTAAGCATTTTTCGAGTAAACGAATATTTTACTGATAAACTTGAACGAATAATTATGACCCGTTACATGGTAAGAAAGAACAAAATATCTTTTCCGATAATTTCATTGCGATTATTAGTGTGACCTACAATTAAAATTATTTAATACTTTGTCTAAACTGTTTTAAATCGTTGAAAACATTTTTAACGATTCTCTCATTAATTGTTTTGTTTAAAAAATTAGTTTGTCACGTCTGTCAAAGTTTCTCGAAATTTTGTTTATTTTTAAAGGCACCAGGAATGAAAAGGTCCCAATTGCCGATAAATCCAGATACCGGTTACGAACCACCGATAGCCATACAAAATGCAATTTTAACCAAGGACAAAAAACCCTTTACTTATACACCCGGTATGGGTGGTAAGTTAGACCTATCCCAAATTCGAAGTCCACGTATGGCAAGAAGAGTGGCAAAGAATGCGAACGACGAGGGTATAGAAGGGCCACCAAAGTCAGCTCTCGAATCGAAACCAGTGCAACAAACAACTGGCGCGAGTCTCTTTGTTCAGCCGCAAGTCGCCGTTCCGGTTTTCCCACTGAATGCTCCACCTCAGCCTCCGGTCAATAGAAATTCGCAAGTGCCGATTCTCAATAGAGTCCCCTCAAATGGTAAAAACAATTCTATTCTTTAAGTATAACGATTGCGTGCTTGGTTGTTAAAAGAAAAAACTCATGAGTCATCTGTTTAATATTAACTTCGAGTATAATTAGAATACCAGAAAAGAAAAAGGAAAAAAAATAGAGGCAAATGTATATTTCCATATTGAAAAATTATTTAAAAAATACGAATAAATAAATTCGATGTAAATTTTCTAAGATTTCAAATAGAAAGAAAGGAGTGGGATTGGAGTGAAAAAAATTGATAATAAAAACGATTTTGATTCTGATTTTGATTTTGATTTGATAGCAGCGGATAGACAAATGGAACAGACAGGAAAAATTGGTGCCAAAGAGGAGACGAAAGTTACTCCAATCCAGATAACAAATATTCAAGCAACATCACCAGAAAGTCCCAGTACTCCCCAAGTTACATTGGCGAAAGCACCAACGCCTTGGTTACAAAATAAGAACAAGCAGCAGGAAGAATTGCCGGAGTGGGCGAAACGTTCGAGCGTCAATAAAACAGCTAACTCCTCGTCACCCGAGTATAATCCGTCCACGCAGCCAACCTACGCTACTACCAAGACTGAGCTAACTCAGCAAACTGTACCGCAATGGCAGCAAAATCAGCAAAGGCAACAGCAAATATCTCAACAGCAGCAACAAAGGCAACCACAACCACAGAGTCCAACTTATCAACAGATACGTCAAGTGTCTAGTCCTACTGTTCAGCAACAACAGCAACAACAGGAACGTCAATCTACGATCAATCAGCAACCACAGCAACAAGAACGAGTCATACCGATCCGTGTATGTTTTCTTAATAATTATTATCGAAATGATTTGATGAAAATATAAACGTCATCTAGAAATGTCGTGTCTCTTTAATTACTTCGCGTTTGATTTTTTGAATCGATCATTTTTAGATCGAAGACAGACCGTCGGTATTCGCGGTAAAACAAGAACCTGGACATCACCAATTCAAGACCCAACCTAGTGTCCATCATCAACAACGATGGGGTCAAACAAGTCCTCAAAATCAAATCACTCAACCGCAAATCTATGTACCATCGTCTCCCCAAACTCAACAGGCACCGACATCATACGTCATCCCTATCATGGTCGAAGGTGATGATAGGAGAACGAACGTAACACCTGTCAACAATAATCTTCAACAATCTAACGTTAGAATCAATCCCGTTAGAAGCGAACCAGCAAAAATGTAAATCAAATTCAACGTTCCCTTTGAAAATTGGATTTAATTAATTGAAGGAGTTAAATTAGAAAAAATTCTAACTAATACATTTTCTTTTTTTTCTTTTAGAATTGTTCAACCGAGAGGTCCGACGCCAGTTCAAGAACCTGGGCCAGTACAATCTCGATCTTTCAGAGTTCTTCAAAAAATCACTGACACAGATTCATCCAACGATGTTGATACAGAACAATTGCGTAAATTACAACTCACAGAAGATGATAGGATCTTAATGAACAAGTTCAAAGAACAAGGTAATCATTTAAAGATATTTTCTTATCGGATAATGGATGAACAATTAATTAACGATTGGTTTATAGTCGATGGGGATAATTATCTTCATCAAGAAGAAGATCCAAGATATCGTGGAGCTGCAATACCATCTCGTGCTTTCCGATTTTTGCAAAACATGACCGACTCTGGCGAGATTTCAGCTTCAGCTACAAGTTAGTCTAATTTTTAGAAATATTTGAATATTTGATTTTTCAATGAACAAAGTGATATGTGTCATTTAGAAAATATGTGTCATTAAAAGTAGAAAATAGTTTTTGTTACGTTAAGGATTTAATTTAAACGATAATAATTAAATTTAATCATAAATTGCAACAATAATTTTGTGCTTAGCTCATTCTATAAAATATAAATTACATAATATTAAAAATTTTTATAATAATAATAATTGTTTCTTTTAACAGTGCCACGAGTACAAAATGCAAACAAGAAACAGAATAGAAACTCTAAAACCTTTGGTAAGATTTGTATTCATTTATTTTGTATTTTTATACGAACTATACTCTTTTTTTTCTATCTAATTTATAATTTCTTAAATAAATTTGATATAAATGAAATATAATGAAATATTATTCGAAATTAACAGAAGACGTGCAATCGAATTTACCGCCGAGCGAGCAACAAGTACCCGAACCGAAAAAATATATGGGAAGTGCAATACCATCTCGATCTTTCAGAATATTGCAAGCTATGACTGCACCTGAGAGTGTCGGTAAGTAACATAAATAATTAAATTTAAATAAATAAATAAATATATTTAAATAATTATTTTTCAATTATAATATATAATCGAAATCTCTAATAAAAAAATATGAGCCCATAATTACGAAAGTGGCCAGAGTCAAAATTAACAAAAAAAATTAATTTACCAGTTATTTCACATCATATTATTTTAAACTAAATTCATTCAATGTAATCTTGTCGATATTGTCAAAAATGAACCATTTGGATAATGGTTGTAATTTCAAAATTATTTGGAATTCATTTAGCGTTCAAATACAATTCATTTTAAGAGATATATGACTTAAACCAGTTTCATAATTATGGGCACATATCGTTCTCACGTTTATACGAAACCTACACGCATTAAAAAAGAAAAACAAAATGGAAAAGTATAATTATTAAAAAAAAAAAGAAAATTTACACTCGCGAGATATTACGCGTGTCTACTCGATTCATGAATTAATTTATTTCACACCAAATGCTTTTTAGTAATCTCATCTTCCGTTAGTGTTCCACGACGATCAGCGTCTAACTCGTAAAATAAAATTCAAATGTTCTAATACATATGTAATAATAATAATTATTAAAATATTAATAAAAATTAATAATAATAATAATAACGCATAGTGTCGCTGGAACAAACCCGAATCCTGTGTTCACAGGAATAACGAAAATTCCTTCCGAGATTATCGTGAAAATTCCCATACCCCTCGGCCGAGAATTTCAATGACCAATTCAAACTAATTCAAAGAATGAATAATTCATCGCGATGATTCTATACCCATTTCATTCTTTGAAATTATCTACGATTGTTAGAGAAAAAAAAATTAAAAAAAAATCAATCAATCAATTATCTTTACAGAAGAAACTTTAGCACCTTAAAAATTTGTAAGATACATTTAACGTCATTGATTTACAATCGTTGTAACATCTACTCCGATGATCTATCCCAAACGCATTTAATATAAATACTTACATTATTTATTTAAATATTTTATTATATCAATAAAGAGTAGATATTATATACGATAGTAAACAAAACAAAACAGAAAAGAAACATGATATTTTTATATAATCGTAATCACATAATTTACCAACACAGATTTGAAAATCTGTCAAAGTTTCTTCATCCAACGTGGGATATTTTAACATCAATAAAATATGCGTTAACGAGCATACATATATATCATACACATTTACACATTACCTCATATATATATATATATATAAATAAATATATATATGTATATGTACAAAATATATATACGATCAATTTTCGTGGCGCGTAAAACGGTCTGATTCACTAAAAGTTTATTTTCGTGTACATACTTTTACCTCCTCCTCCTCGTTCAATACGAATCATGCTGTATCTACATGCCGTATCATACACATACATACGTACTTACTTAACTCAACTTTAACTTAACTTAACTTAACTTAATTTAAACTGGTACACGTAGTAGATTTTAATAGTTAATGGAAAATTAATAGCAAGAATTACGACGGTGCTACGAATGGACCTGGGCACTTTTAACCGGGAATGTGTTGCATGTTTACATTAATAACTTCACGTTTATTTCGCACTTTCTATCTATCTATCTATCTATCTATCTCTTTTTATCTGTATTTCTATCTCTCTTCACTGGGATGATGTATAATATATCATACAGTTATATTTAATGATTTACATTGCACAAACATATGTGCGCACATGCATGTTTATACACATTTAAGAAAGAGAGATTTTTATTAAAATATTTTTTTATTTTTATCATCTTCTTCTTTCACTTTTCTTCTTCTTCTTCTTTTTCTCCTTCTTCTTTTTCTTTTTTTTTTACTTATTCTACGTTATTCCGAAGCATGACCACGCGTTATATGTCGTTCAATCCGAAATATACTTCTTCTACCATCCATCCGTTTTATTTATATTTTATCTCGTTTTAAGAAAAAAAATATACGAGACCCTGATTATTAAAAATAATATATAAACAATGATAATTATATTCGCTTGTAGCTGCAGTAAAGGATTTATTAAAAAGAAAAGATACGAAACATAAAAGGAGGCCGTTTCGATCGTTTGCTTGGTGATCTATTTCTCGTTTGACGAAATTTTCGGTAGTTTCCTTTGAACACAGGATCAATGTTTTATTTTTTTTTTCTCATTCTCTCTCTATCTCTCTCTTTCTCTCTCTCTCTCTCATTCACTCTCTATCTCTTTCTCAATTTTTTTTTTGTTCACATAATATCTCGATTCGATGCTCATTTATATCCGTCCGTATTATATTTTTTATTTTATTTCGCTTAAAATTCCTTTCTTTGATTCATTCATTTTACCGATACATATTCCCCCCACCCCCTACCCCCCTGTTTATTTCTTTACGATGAATTATTTCACGCGTTGTTGAAAGGGGGAGAGAAAATTCTATTTTTTTTTGTCACGTCGAACATTCTTCTCGTTCGGGATTTTCCTATTAGATATTTATTACGATTACAAATATTTTCTTTTGATCATTCGATTATTATTAAACTAAAAAATGATAAATCTGTTAATACCTTTTTGTTTTTTCCCCAATAGCGTAGTTACATAGACGAGAAGAAATGAATTTTTGAACGTTCGACGTGAGTTCTCCTCCCGACTTGTCCAAAAGAACAAAACAATAAAACAATTATAAATTATAATAAAGAAAAAATAAAACAAACAAAAAAAGAGGCGTCGTCTTTCGAACGATCGATGAAAATGATAAAAAGCAAATAACAAGTCGCGTGGGAAGAGGTTGATTTTTTTTGTCTGAATGCAATGTGCTGTTTGTTGTAGCCACGCAAGAAAATCGTCAAGCAGATAACACCTGCCAAACTGAGAATAACGTGCCGGGCAATCAGCACGGTGTATACATCCCAATCTGTCCCCCTCCCCCACCGCCAGCTCATCCTCAAGGACCTTTACCACCACAATTTTGGAATCCCGAGGGTTGGTGGGGTTATTATCATCCAATACAATATCCAACTATTCCTAATCCAAACGATCCTAACTCGATGAAGTTAACCTTCGATCCGTACGTTTATCGTCGTTACGAGGACGGCAACGCTTACGTTTTTTATCCTATTTACAATCAGAATTACAATCAGAATTACATCCCATGCGAGAATTTCCAGCAAGATAATAATATTTATTCGCAATACGTGGAACATGGTCAATCACCGATTCAACATACGAACGATAAAGAATCTACCAACAACATCGTTGAACCAAACTTCATAATTGAAGAAAATCTTATTACGACAGCCTCAAATGATGATGATGTTCATGATGATGATGATAATGATGATAATAATGTATTTAAGGAAGATCATTGGAGAAAAATGAACGATGTTTCTAAAGTACCGTTTAGCGAGAAAAATAACGATCGTCTTACTACGACTTTGAATATTGTTGAAGAGGAAAAAGAACGAATCATTCCAAAGGTTGACCATGGACAACACTTTGATCAAACCAAAATCACTGTGCCTAATTACACTTACGTCGACTGTAGTGATTCTAGTGAATCAGATTCGGAGAGTTCATCATCATCATCATCTTCTTCTTCTTCTTCTTCTTCATCTTCATCTAGCAAGTTGACCAAAAGCAGGAACAACGATACCACTACGAACGAGACGATATCTGAAAGCGACTCGGACTCTTATTTAGCATACTCGACTGGGTTAAATCCACATGGAAAATCAGAAGTTACCGATGACCAATGCGATGATAACATTGATGACAATAAATCAACTGAAATTAATAAAAACCAGCCATCTTCCGAGAACACAATTTCAAGTTGCGATTCGCAAAACGAGGATGACGAGGAAGAAGACGAGGAAGAATATCAAGTAGAATCATTGAAAAGTGACCCAGTTGTACCGGTTCATCGGTTAAGCGTTATTTACGAGGACACCGAGCACGTAGAAGTTGAGATTCCATGTCCGAAGAAAAACAAGGAAACTAAAAAGTGGAACAACGTGACACCTTGCGATGATCCACCCGACGATGCGGACACAACTGTCAGCGTTAGTTTGCCATTGAGATTTAAATTTTCTGTATCTGAAAACAACGAAGATGTTACAACGGTAATCGTTGGCGACAGTCAAATAAAATCGGAAAAAATTCGTGGCTCGAATTTCGAAGAAAATCGTCGGATTCCCGAAGAAGAGACTACGGTTGATTTTACTTTGAAGAGACCGGGTAAAAGAATCAAATCGATGGAAGAAGAGAAAATTGAAACTATCCCTGAAACCGATGACACTGCTCACGTTAATTTTACTTTAAGAAAAGTACCTACCAAAGTTAACAGAGTTAATTGCGACGAATCCGTAGAAACGGAATTTACTATCAGGTCGAAGAAAGTTGACGTTACCAATCACGTTAGAAAGGATAAGAGGAAGCTCGATGGTGAAAGGCAAAGAGACAAAATTCAACGAAATAATCAGGATCGATCTAATTCCATGTTAATCGAGAAAAACGATTCGACAGATACGACCAAGGAAAATATCGAACCGGAAATCGTTGTGTCCGAATGTATTTGGAACGAGGATAAAGAAAATTCGCGAAATTTAACTGGGACGACTACGACGACTACGACAACGAAACACGTGGATCCAGTTGATGATTCTGAAAGAAATCCGATAAAGGAATCCAATCAACAAGAAGATGAAAGTTACGTTGAATCGGAAGTTGAACAAAACGTCAAAGAAACTAAACATTTGTTGAGCGTACAAAATTCACGCGAAGAAACTGACGACGAGGACAGCGGTGTTACATCTGACATGAGTCGAATGATATCCGAAGTTGACACAGATTCCGAGTGTACTACGTCTACCAAGAATTTAAGAAAATATCAAAGAACTCAAACCCATTCCCGTCTTTTCAGGTTATTAAACGATGATTCTATTTTAACGGAAGATACAACTGAAATTGCTGATGGAGGATTAGGTTCATCCCTGAAACGAGAATATCTGACTTTGCCATTGAAGACACACGCGTTCAGTTACGACGAAAACAATTATTGTTCTAATTATTCCAGCGGATTAACTTCCCCGGAATATTCCCCGATATGCGAACAATCATGGAAAAAATTGCAGGAATCCGAATTGGATTTAAATCGACAACAACATCGTCTCGAGAGAAGTATTTCAAAGGACGATCCGTATTACCAAGCATGGAAATGTCCTAAAACCAACAACGTTAACGAAAATGATTCAAATCACGACGTTTTGCCATCGATAGCTTTCAAAATTCTTCAAAGTAAAATACCTTATTGGAATTACAAGGTCAACGTTCTATGTCCACGTATTAAAAGCACCAAAAACCTACCACGAACTTTACAAGGTTGCAAGACGAGGAACAACGGATCGAGTGGTCCATCATCGGTTGTTAGATCTTCACCGACTACAACAACCCTTCCCCTTTCCTACGTCGATAACGACCATTGCTGATGGCCCGGGGTAAAGTGAGGACCGTGTTTGCCCGCAAACAACCGGTCCACGGAACGAGCTTCGCGCAACTTTTCTCGAAATTCGCAACGACTGGGCGAATCTAATGCGCCCGGGGGGAGCTACAGGCTACGTGATTTTTTTTCTATCGGTACATATAGTTTCTCGTATACTCGTCTTTTTTTTTTATCTATCTATCTATCTATCTATCTTTATATCATTTTCTTTCCTTTTCTAAATTCTACCTTTTATAGCCGCCCCATTAGGTTAATTCAAAATAATTAACCTGATGGTCTATTTAATATGGCCATTTGTTTAACTTTTTTTTTTCTTTGACTAAATGGCCAACTAATATTGCAAATAAATTTATACGCAGTTTTCTTCTTTTTTTTTGGTAAATGTTTTGTTCGCTTATTAGGTTGTCAAGTATGAAATGGGGCAAAAAATGCACATAATTGAATGAAAATTTGCTCCATTTTATACTTGATAGACCTAAAATGAAAATAAGAAAACTGTGGACGAATTTATACGGGCCAAGCTAATATTTTTGTAATATTTTTCTATCACTCGTACCTATCTTTCTATTCCTATATTATATTCTTTATCTTCTTTCACCTTTTTGATCAGCCTGTTTTTTGTATTTTTTTCTTTTTTTATGCTCTGCGACTCATACGAGCAAAACACGCGTTTAATTAAAAAAAAACTATAAAAAAATCTATGATCCAGATTATATTATTTTTATTTTTTCTTCTTACGTTTCCATTTAATCTAAAAAGATAAAAACGTAACCGGTTATCAAAAAGATATCCTAGCGTTCGCCTAATCCTCGTGTCTCGTTTTAGAATATGTAGAATAAAAAAAAATGATATATTTATCTAATATTTATTACAATAATTACATAACGCGAAACTATCGATACGAGATTATTTTTTACAAGATTATTTCCATTTCTAATACTCGTATCAATTCTCCTAATGGGTCACGTTCAATCGTTATGGTCTGTGTTATTTTTTATTTTTTTTATTTTGGGAACAAATACAAAAAATATTTATATGCGTGTGTGTGCGTGTGTGCGTGTTCGTATCTCTGTGTGTATATGAAAATCTAGAAAAAAAAAACAAAAGAAACAAAAAAGAAAATATCAAATCGAGTTTGGACAAACGGGTTTCAGAGAACGGTGTCATTACCATAACTAGTTTGGCAAATATTTTTGGTTGACACAGTGCATGCAATCTCGTAACTGTTTCTAACGCAAACGTGAATTTCTATAATCTCTACTTACTGCTTCGATTCATTTTATTTTATTTTTTTTGCTTCTTCTAATTGCAATTACGGTAAAATGGTATTAAATGTATTACAGGTTGTTCGGAAAGTAATTTCATAGTAAATAAAAAACGATCATTCGTTTCCATGTTTCGAATCCAAGATGTTTTAAATAATCGTGAAACTTAGGATAATAAAAAAATGCAGACACCATGATTTATTTTCATTTTTAATACAATGCCGAAAAAATAATTACTCGAGGGACTAGAAACGTAAGAAATTTTCTAAATCACGTCTTAAATGTTTGTTGCTAAAATGTAAAATGATTTTGGAGTTTTAAAATAAAATTGTGGAAATCGATATAAACGAAATTACATTCCGAACAATTTCAATATATTATTTGTTGCATGTATTAGATTGTCAAGTATGAAATAGAGCAAAAGAATGTACATAATTGAATTGAAATTTGCTTTATTTTAATACTTGACAACCTAATAATATATTTGTTTAATAAGCAAATAAGTTTGACTAACTATCGCACCAGTTCCATTCGTAGAAAGGTTCGTTTGAACTTTTTAACGAAATTTCTGATCGAGGACCAAGAGGATGACTGAAAAGAAAAAAAAATAGAAAAGAAAAAAAGAAAAATATTGTAAAAATTAAAAATTAAATAGAAAAAGAACGAATGTAATAAATAATTATCGTAATATCAAAGTATATTTATATAAGATTATTAATTAATTAATATATATATAAATAAATATATAAAATAAAATATTGTGTAAATAATCTATGATGAGGAATCTGGAAATGGGATAATAAATGGGTATGAATTCAAATTTGATTATCACTGCACGGTTTTTTTTCTTTTTTTTCGATTTGCTCGTTTTTGAATATATACTTGACGTATTATTATTTTATCAAGGAAAATATTTTTATTCATTAAAATTTGTCTATAATATAAAATTTGGAAATGATTTTTATTACATGATATGTCAGACGATTAATATTTGTCCTTTGATTTTACAGGACCCGATGCGACCGATTACTGAAACGCTGATCGGGCTCCACGATTATTTAGGAAAGCTGCTGCTGCGTTATTAGTGTGTTTTTATTTTGTCATTTAATAATTATTATTATTATTATTAATTCCTTTTTCTCTCTCTTTTTTTTTTTATTTTATTATTATCTTCTTCTTCTTCTTCTTCTTCTTCTTCTTTACATATTAATATAATCGTATGTATCGTGCGTATTGATATGCATATATCGATAACATCGTTTTTCTTCCTACCCTTACCTCCACCTTTTCTTTCTTTCTTTTTTTATTTTTTTTTCCAAGAAAACCTAATCGCGTAACCCACGTTTCTTTTTATTCTTTCCTTTTTCCTATTTCTTTAAAATAATTTCTTCCCGCCTGGTAGATTCAAATTATCATCCCACGATGTGTGTGTGTCGAAAAAAAAAAACAAAAAACAAATAAAATACCAACGAACGACTATAAAATTATATACTAAATAAATATTTAATTTTATTCTATTTACTAATTGCGTTAATTAATTAATTTGTTTTTTAAAAAAGAAAAAATTATTTAAAACGAGTAGAGAAAAAAAAATATTCATTGTAAGATTAATAATCCGTCTTTTGCGATTGATAACGAAAACGAAATATTATAATAATAATAATAATAATAATTAATATTAAAAAAAGATTATAAAATTAGCTAAGCTAACAACTGAAACAGATGTACTTACTACNCCATAAACTGAAACTATCATCAAGTTTTGGTATAAGTGTTTAGGTGTTAGGATTAAATCGTCTATGTAACCAGCAGCACCACCTGTACAATTCACATATTTTCCATCTTCGTGACGTCCACCAGGACCGAGATAACCACTGCCAAAAATGTTACTTATTTTATTTTCTAGCAATAATGTTTAATTAATCTTAAGTATACGTACATACTTGGGACATCCTGGTACTGAAAGTTTGAACGTTAACAAACAGTGTCCTACGACGATACCCACAACCATGATCCATTGTGGTAACAGCATTGATATATCTTTTAATCTTTGGTGCAATAAATTCTAAAATACAAATAATCTTACATATTATTTCTTAGATATCTTATAACTCAATGAAACATTACAATCAAACACTCGCCTGAATTTTTTTCGACTTTCTAGGTGTTAAAAAGAGAAACATCGAGGCAACGATTAGATAAATTAAACCAAATCTTTGCAATACGCCGAATATTCGAATATTTTCCAACTGCGATACACTGTTCAACGTGTTTAACGAAACACCGATAAAAAATAATATCACGCTTCTCTATTTAAACAAAATAAATAAATTAATTAATAAATAAATACAAAATTATTATTTGTATTAATCAGTTAACCGAGTTTGACGAGTATACTCGTCGTGGAGAAGTGACAAAATATTTGTCAAGTATAAAATGAAGCAGAAAATGCATATAATTGAATTGAAATTTGTTCCATTTCATATTTGACAACCTAATAAATA
The DNA here is from genome assembly GCA_023678845.1 of Mischocyttarus mexicanus. Taxonomy (NCBI): domain Eukaryota; kingdom Metazoa; phylum Arthropoda; class Insecta; order Hymenoptera; family Vespidae; genus Mischocyttarus; species Mischocyttarus mexicanus. Next base: position 387,799 of record JACGTP010000074.1, read on the forward strand.
ATAAAATAAGTAATTTTATAAAATAAAACCTATCTTTTCGATGGAATACTTTAGCAACGACACTTACTCTGTGCTTGACGACTATACTCGTCATCGATCGATTTTCGTGACACACGAAAGGTGCGTACGTTCAAAACGAAGCGATAGAGTTAACTGATTAAATTGAATTTTCTGATAATTTACCTTGAAAATATTCAAAAATATTTCCATTTTCGAAATACCGCGTGATAATTGGGAGGATATTGCTATGGGAATGCAAACTCCCATAATCCACATGAAACATGGAAAAACCAAGTCTCCTATCAATAAACCATTCCAAGTTGCATGCTCGAATAAATAGTATCCTCCAGCACCGTTATTAACGAAGATCATAAATAATATGCTGATTCTACGATAATCGAAATTTGGAAACATAATTAATTAATTTCCTTTTAGAAATTTTTCTTTTTTTTGAAGTGAAAACTTCTAAGCGCGTTAGACGATTTGTGGTAGGGGAAAATCTTATGGGTTCGCGTCAGCAACATGCTAATACGCGCGCATACACGTATACACACCAACACATTGTATATATCCGACTGTGTGTGTGTGTGTGTGTGTTATATGAAAATTTCATGATTTATACAAAAGAAGGTGTGTCGGTCTTTTTGGTCAAAATCTCCTTTAAGTGTGTAATCTTAAAAAAATGTGAGAATGTGTGAAGTATTGCAGAACCTTCTTTTGTATAAATCATGACATTTTCAAATAACACACACACACACATACGATCGGGTATATACAATGTATTGGCGTTTATAATTTTAATTTTTAATATTACAATAAGTTTGAAAATTCAAAATACAGTTTTAAGAGTTTTCACTTCTGCCGGCAGTCATCACGACTGCCTTCGATTTTTTTGTTTGTTTAAATATTATAATAAATAATAATTACCCTCTAAACGTGTCGATAGATTTCACTCTACGTTTTTTTGCAACATCGTTGGTAGTCTGATTATCAGCTCGTTTGATACACTTTTCTTGTATCAATTGCCATATTTGTCCCGACATAGAAATACCGATTAGAAAGCATACTATTATACCAAAAACAATGAGGAGAGCTATGCGAAAGAGAAATTGTATTACTTTTCTAAAGAAATGTTAACAAATGTCTTCTTTTTATAATTGTTTACTCACTTATGTAAGAATTGGTTGGTTTAATAAGAGTGTTAAAAAAACAACTATCGTTTCGAATTAATAATTCGTAACTCCCATATTCTCCTAAATTCGGTGAAAGTTTGCATATCGCGTTACTAAAAAAATTATTTAAATTAAAATATATACAAAAACATTTAGGTATATATACCTCGTAATGATTTCTAAACTTCTACGTGTAAAAATTGTAAAATATGTGCCCGTAATTATGAAAATGGTTCAAGTCATATATTAGGTCTATCGGAAAGTTCTGTCCGATTTTGGTATAAAACCAAATACAAATTACGGACAGAACTTTCCGGTAGACCTAATATTTCTTGTTTCGTGATATTTCATTGAATTGCATTTTAACACTAAACGAATTCCACATAATTTAAAAATTACAACCACTATCCTAATGGGTTAATTTTTGACAATATCGTCAAGATTACATTGAATCAATTTAGTTGAAAATAACGTGATGTGAAATAACTGGTAAATTCATTTCTTTTTTTTTATTTTGACTCAGACCAATTTCATAATTATGGGCTCGTATATGAATAATCCTAGTACCTTATATTTTTTTCAGATATATATTCGCTAAAACCATCGACGTTCAGTACCGCCAATTTCATAGATCTAGCAGTATTCAATTTCACGCTATGATTCGCGGTTGAAATTGAAGATACTCGACTGTAAGGACACTACAAATACAATAAGAATTTAATACAAAATGCAATTTTATGCAATAACATTATAACATTATAACATTATATTTTTAATTTAAATTTAAATATATTTTAATATAATATTTTAAATGAAAAGAATTAACAAAATTAAAAAATAAGAAACAAATGGAATTATAAATAATAATTAATACGTATCTCAGATACTCGACTGTAAGAGTAAAAAAATACAATTTGCAAATAAAACAAATTTACAAAAAATAAGAAATAAGTAAAACCATAAATAATACTACATCCCGTTTATAAAATATATAAATAATAGGGATTATTTAAATAAATAAATAAAAGAAAAACCTACGGAAACGCAATCAGATGAAAGTGCATAAAGCCATGCATTAGATCTATCTTCGTTTTTTAATTTAACACAAGCCTCGTCGTATTTCAACTCGCTGTGAAAACACTGCTGTTCGAACATTCTCCTTTCTATTTCTTTCTTTTTTTTTATTATTATTCGATATATTAAAACTGAAAATAAAAATCTGTTCGCGTTAATACCATAAAAATCCTTATACGTATACTTATTTATACGAATAATATAAACACAAACACAAACAGCAGACACATATACATAATACGAGTCCACTGTTGAACAGTTACGGAGAAAGTGGAACAGATCGTAACGATTTTATCATTGAATTTTATCATAGAGATAAACAGATGTACGTTAAGTATAACTAATTGAATCATAACTGATCGATTGTTAAATAATCAGATATTAAATAAATAATCTCTGTGCATGTTACTATTTATTTTTAATATTAGATGTGTGTGTCTCCACATCTGTCACCTTTTCGTATCATCGATGGAATTAACACGAAAATTTCATATCAAACTATTATTACATTCAATAATAAAATTAAATATTAATTATTACAATTAGAAATATAAATCCTTGATTATTCTGCTAATGCAGCATCCCGTTCTTATTTAAAAAAAAAACTATACCACCAAGTAAATCTTCTTAAAACTGTTTCAAGTTATCCGGGACTTTTCCTGAGTAAGTAGAAAACGTGGTACATTCTGATACAAACAAACACACCGTTAAAACGTGAAAGTAAAGTACTCGTAACCCAGATTTATAAATCGGTTTAAAATATTTGCATATTATTATTATTATTACAGACATGCATCATAATTTAATTCATTTAATTCATTTAATTCTTCTTGTATGATTAAATAAAATACGACGAATAAATGAGCAAGAATTTTTAATTATTTAACAATTAATTAAATCTCACGCAAAGTAATTAATCATAAGCTTCTTTTAATTTATTACTATTATTATTATTATTATTTCGATGAATCATAATTAATTAGTTTAAATTTTTCTAGCTAGATTAAATAAAATTAGACAAACGAATGCACGAGAATTATTAAAATCTTTCTTTAATTAATTACAAGCTTCTATTTGATTGACTTTATTAATAAATATAACAAAAAAGATTATCGTAACGCGATTATAATTTATCGCATAAGATGATATATTTAAAAAAATGTTTCCGATTAATTTGAAACGTACGATAAGGTATTCTCATCGATATGATTCTTTTTTTATATTGTAGAAATAAAATATAAAAAAAAAATAATTCCTTTTTAATAATTACGATAAATTAAATTAATCAAAACAATATTATTTCATTCATACATATTATTATTATATTAATAACTGTTTAATTTTACATTTGTTACAATAAAATAAAATAAAAAGAAACAAAATGATGATTGAAAATAACTTACCCCTTTTGTAATATCGTTTACATTAAAATAACAATTGTTTATTATAAAAAAAAAAACCCTGGTTGTACACTTTTTTCTATTAATCGATCATAGTTTCTAATACTTTCACTATGAATCGAGATTTTTTCCTAATTAATTTTAAATATAAAAATAAACGTATTGTAAAATCAAAAATATGCAAAATAAAAAAAATGTATCTGTGTATACGGCGTATGGGTTTTTTTCGGTTTCTTTTCAGTGATCACTTTTATAATCAAATGTTTACAATTATTGAAATAGAGTCACATCTCAGGAGAATATACGATCTGATTCGTTGAGAGTAACTAAAGCGACTGAACGACTTTAGGAATATTGGAATGTGTGGCTGAAGTTTCACGAATCACGGGAGCGCCACTCGGTCGTGCGAAATATTCTTGTTGACCTTTTCGTTGGCATTTAGTATTAGAATTTTCTTTTTTGTTCTTTTTTCTTTCTTTTTAATAACAGAATAAGTATGATACTTACGCCGAATAAAAGAATTCGTTTTTTTTTATATATACAATTGTTTAATTTTTAAAAATATCTATTTAGAAAATGAGATATCGTCTAATATGCTATATACTATTTTATAAACTATACTATAATACTTAAATTATACAAACATGAATATTGAAAATGTGTGTCAAAGGGAAAGGAGGATTAACAAATTACATTTGAAACATTGTATTAGATGATGATCTATTTCGTTATTAAATGGAACTTATTTTGACGTGTTCATGTGTGTGTATGTGTGTATATATATATATGTGTGTGTATATTTAACATCTTTACAGACAACTGTGAAGATGAAAGAAAAAAGATTATCTCTGATTATTTGAAATATATTAATTTAGTATTAAAACAATCTCTCTTACCACTCTTATAATGAAACGAAACCTGTTCTTTCTAATACGCATCATTATATTATCATTATATTATTATTATTAATATTATTATTATTATTATTAATATTATAATTATTATTCAATTAATTTTAATAGCACAAAAATCAATTTTGTGATTTTCATATAAATTTATAATGATTTAATACATTTCGTTTTAATATTTAATTTAGCATATTAATAACGATACATATATATATATATATACATATATGTTTATATATATATATATACACATATACATACATATATATATATATTAAATGAACTAAATAAAATAAAAGAGTAATAACATTGCGATAATAATACAAGTTTAAAGGTTTTACAGTTTACTCTCATGTATAAATCACTGTGATAAATATGAGCGTGCTTCTCGGTATTTGTCTTTTTTACTTTTTTTTTGTTGTTTTTTTATTCATTTTTTTTCTTTTCATTTTCGCCACGCAAACATCTTGGCTTTTTACCGGAATGATTAGTAGTTTTTTTATTATTTTTGTTGCTATGTTTCATTTTTAATATTTATATATAATAAGTCCATCATCTGCTTGCTCTCTTCTCCTATTATGTATTATAAGTATATGTATATGTATATATATATATATAATATATTGATGTTTCTCACTTTACACTTGTTCCTCTTTTATTTTCTTTTTTTCTTTCTTTCTTTCTTCATCTTCATCTTCATCTTCATTCTAAATTTTCATCTTCTTTTCTTTACAACACACACAATTACACCCATAATATACCATGCATGACAATTCTCACTAATTCTTCATGAAATTCCATAATATAATTTTTTTCATTATCTCGAATCGATCCTTGGCACAAAATAAACAAAAAATGATCTTATGACAAGAATCACAGCTGGACGTACGCGGAATTATAGAAGTTTTCTGAACGGAACATATACGATCCAGTTTCTGTTGGTGTTTGTCGTTGTCGTATCAATTTTTATGGTTTGAGAAGCTCTCGTATTTCTTTGTGCATATGGCAAAGGAAATCAACGTAACTTGGACTTCCATCGTTTCCTCTATCCTCTATTAAGAAATGACGTAATACCGCTTCTAACTTTTCCCTTTGTCTTACTATCGTTAACTGTAACAATTGAATTATAAATAAAGACAAATATTTGTAGTATACACGGATAATTATATCAAATAATAAAAATTGTTTTAATTTATATTCTTACCCTCATGCAACGGTGTCTCTCGTGCCTTACTTGATCAATTATATCTCTTACTCTTTTATTTAATGGATTATCCAATATTGGCAGTGAAGTGCGATCTGTATCAACCTTAATTACTGATATTACATCAAAAACTGCCTTCACCCATAATGGAGAAAGCGATGCGCCTAACCATAAGAACATATGCACACTGTTCTCTGAAAAGATAAAAAAGGAAAATAAATAAAATCATTTTAACGACTTATAGATACGAAGAACAAATAAAAAAAAATTTGTTATCGTATATACCAAGTAAGTATGCTCCATCTTCAGTAAATTTATCGAAAGAACAACGTAACATTTGTGGTAATTCTGTATTATCCGGATCAATGTCGTGTAATGAAAGTAATCTGGGATAATTGTAAACAACGGATATTGAAACAGGCATTGTAGCAACTGCTTGCATAACAAATGATCTATCATCTATAGTCATATCTGAACCTACAATTAAAGAAGATATTATAGAATTAAATAAATAGGTTTAAAAATTATTTATATATTGATTATTAATATATTTCTAATATTAACTTACCGCCATTAATTGCATCGGTTTTTAGTATGCTATTAACGTACAATGGTAACAACTTCATACATTCCGGTAATATCAATTGACCGGCATTAGACGTACTAGCACAATTTTTCCTATACGATGCAAGAATGTTTGCGCATCTTGTTATTAAATTATCTTTGATCGCTCTCGGTGTTGATTCGATTAATTTAAAAACGCCTGTGAAAAAGTATACAACAAAATGATCAAATATTTCAAATATAAAGTTTGTGATATTATTTTTAAATTAATCGTAAGTTTGAAAATATTAAAATCTTACTTTGTTTTGAGAAATAATTAATAATAGCGTCTAGATCGCAAGTACGATATAACTCAGTTATTTGGGAAGAATTCTTCAAACTGAGATTTAAAATACGTAGTCGTCTAACACCTCCGCAAGAAGTATATAATAAAGCAGCTTGTATATATACACCTTCGTTTTCTGCTAATTTATCGTCGTGTTTAATTTCAACAGCAACAGCCTAATCATTTGAATAAAATATTAATCTTTTTAATTATTTTATCCTCTACATATATAAATTAAATTAATATATATATATATATAATGTAATAAATAAATTACCTTATTACAATCTATACTAGCCAACTCCATTTCCGTGGTATTCGACATGAAGAAATGTCCGTAGAATTCAGTAGCTCTAACACCCGTAGAAGTACGTAAACGCATACGCGCATCGAAAGCAATTGGTCTACTGATATTAGTAATAATATCCGATACCAATCTGTCACCATCAACATCAGCCTAATTCATAAGTGAATGCTATTTGCAATGTTATTTGTAATCGGAATTTTTGTATAAACTGTAACTTACTTGAAAATATGTATATTTATAAACTTCACCTCCAGTAAGCCTACATATTTGACCAATAGTTGCTATATCCACATAAGAATTATTAAAAATAAAAAGATCTACGCTACATCCGACATCGACACATTCTTGTCCTAAATTGTTATAAACGTTGTTTTGTGGAGCTGTAAAATAAACAGGAAATTAAATTATTATTATTATTATTTTATTATAAAATAATAATATCTAAATAAATATATTGAAATATTAATAAATACACACCTAATACAGATTTTTCTTTATCAGTACCAAGTAACTTCCTATCATCTCGATTTTTCAATTTTCCTGGTGCTTCGGCAATAGGTAAAGACGAATGAAATACTATTAATTTTCCTGCACATTCTGAAGCCTATAATAAAAATATAGAAATTCAATTCTTAAATATATTCCATTTATAAGAAAATCAAAAAATTGAGATAAATACCTTTAATGCTTCAAGTCCAGCTCGTATCGCCGGTGCAAGTATAGTTTCTGTTTCACGTGTATCTGCAAACATTGTTGGTATCTGTGCCATCAAGCTATCAATAACAATTTCGCTTTCTTCGATGTCACATAAAAATCCATCGAGAAGAGGCATAAATACATCTTGAACGTCACCCACGACCATCATTTGTGGTTGAGTAAGGCAAGGATTAACATTGTAAAAATGTACCGTGTTATTGTAAGTTATAAAACCAACTTTCATATTTGATTTAACTTGATCCACATCCACTGGCAAATGTTTTATTATCGATTTCATCTCTGCGCATAATAAATTTACTAAACCAGATTTAATCATATTATATGAAACATCGATCACAAATATAATTGCTGGTGGTTTTGGAAAAATATTATTCTAAAAAAAAAGGAAAATAATTAATTATTAATAATATAAAAGTAATATTAAATAAAAACTGGTGTAAAGTAAATTTTGTTTCTTCTTACTCTGCAATATTCTTTCGTAGCAATGTATTCGTAAGTTCCTAACATTAATTCAGGTCTTTCATAACGATCCATACGTTGACCTCTGTGATCCAAATGTTGGAAATATTCAGCTGGAACTATATTTAGAAAATGATATATTATGTGTGCGTGTGTATGTGTGTGGATTTTTATTAATAATTTAATAGATATAATTTAAATAAATTTTCTTAATATGCTTTACCTTCAGTTGTGGCTCTACAAAACATACACTGAAATCTACGTCCAGCATCAATGAACTGCATAAATGGACTCATATATGCTTTACATCGTACACAACGAACCGGGCCAACTTCTCCCATATCTACAACTGGTGGTTCATATTCTCCTTCCTCCGCACATGCCATTGGATTTATTATTAAAGCAAAAGGGACCATAGTCTACAAAATAATCATTATTTTAATAATACTACCATTGAAATATTTATGCATTTTTATATTTATATATTACATTAAATTTTACCTGTTTTAAAATATCTGCATTAGTAGGAACAGTATACATTGTTGATCTAATATATCTGGGGGAAGCATTTCCTTGATCTTGTGTTACAAATTTGGTAGTAACTAATGGTGGAACCAATCCTATTTGATTTGTAATAAACACACCACCTTTTGTACATTGATCATCTTGTATAACTTGTATCTATAAAAGAAGATTTATTTATTTATTAAAATGATATTCTTAAAATCTTGATAACAATATTGATAATATCTTACAGGACTAGGCATTTGATCTGGATCTAAACGTCTGGATTGTTGCGGTTGCATGCCTGGTTGGTAACTTTCCGTAGAACCCATTGGACCACTTTGGTAAAGATTTCTTTGACTTGCATACGTATCCTAAATATCAAAATTATATGTAAGGCATAGAAATTTTTATAAACAATATATAGTAGTTTCTTGTAATAAATATTTACCGTTTGATTGTGGTATCCTGGTTGAGGATAACTTCCTGGTTGAGGATAACTTCCTTGTTGATAATTGGTCATAGGTGCAGGCATTGGATGATTAGGACCAGGATTTGTAATTGCTTGCCCAGACATTGGAGGAGCAATAGGATATCGTCCAGATTTTTGTAAGGGATAACCGGGTAAAGGTTGCATATGACTTTGTCCGCTTTGTTCTACAGGATACATAGGAGGATAGTTCGGAGCCGAAGCGCTTGACATCATGTTCTGAGAACTAGGTGGTATTAAAGGTGGAGCATTATGTGACATTAGATTTTGCGAGCTTGGTGGCATTTGAGCCATAGTGTTAGACATCATATTCTGTGAGCTTGGTGGCATTTGAGCCATAGTGTTAGACATCATATTTTGTGAGCTTGGTGGCATTTGAGCCATAGTGTTAGACATCATATTTTGTGAGCTTGGTGGCATGTGAGCCGAAGTATTAGATATATTTTGTGATCTAGCAGGCATTTGTGCCGAAATATTAGGCATCATATTTTGCATTCTCTGTGACATTTCAGCTCCAGAATTGGACATAAGGTTTGTTGAGCTAGGTGGCATTTGTGCTGTCGTATTAGACATCATGCTCTGTGATTTGGGTGGCATTTCAGCTCCAGAGCTAGACATAAGATTTTGTGAACTCTGCTGCATTGGAGGAGCAGTATTTGACATTATGCTCTGCGATCTGGGTGGCATTTCTGATCCAGAATTAGACATTAGATTTTGTGAACTTGGTGGCATTTGAGGAACAGTATTAGACATCATGCTCTGCGGTCTAGGTGGCATTTCAGCTCCAGAATTAGACATTAAACTTTGTGAACTTGGCGGCATTGAAGGAGCAGTATTTGACATTATGCTCTGCGATCTGGGTGGCATTTCAGACCCAGAATTAGATATCAAATTTTGTGAACTCTGTGGCATCGGAGGAGCAGTATTTGACATCATGCTCTGCGATCTGGGTGGCATTTCCGACCCAGAATTAGATATCAAATTTTGTGAACTCTGTGGCATCGGAGGAGCAGTATTTGACATCATGCTCTGCGATCTGGGTGGCATTTCTGATCCAGAATTAGACATTAAATTTTGTGAACTGGGTGGTACTTGATGAGAAACATTAGCCATCATGTTTGGAGAGTTGTGTGGTGGCATATGAGCCGAAGCATTGATCAGATTTTGATTTTTTGGTGGCATTTGTGCCAAAGTATTAGAAATCGAACTTTGAGTACTCTGTGGCATTTGAGCCAAAGTACTAGACATATTGCTTTGATTACTCGGTGGCACTTGCGGTACAGTATTTGACATAATGTTTTGACCACTAGGTGGCATCTTTGCCGAAACATTAGACATCATGCTTAAGCTGTTAGGCGGCATATGTGGCAAAGCGCTGGACATTGAATTTTGACTGGTAGGCGGCAAAGAAGCAGAAGCATTAGACAGCATATTTTGATTGTTATGCGACATCGGACTTAGACTTTTTGGAGGCTGATTTGGAACAGGAGAGCTCGATAATTGTCCATGAGTAGTAGGTGGCATAGAATACATGGGAGGTTTTGGTGGACCAGATGTATTTCCCATCGGAGGTGGAATGTTAGATTGCATTTGATACCCAGATGATTGCAAGCCAGAAAAATTCTGCTGTCCCATCATGTTAAGTGGCGGTTTACTATAATTCTGTTGATTCGGCAGCGGTGGCGGAAACATGTTTGGTTGGCCAGATAATGGTGGTGCGTTGATATTTGGAGGTTCAGAATAGTGATGTCCTGGATTTTGTGGTCTTGGTATGGGGGGATACTGCTGTCCTTTAATGGATGGCCCAGACATTTCTCACGTTGTGATATAACCTATACGTTGCGTTAGTTACGTCTTGCAAATACCTGCGACACCAAAGTTACACGTAAAATATATATACCATGTATATATTATTGCAATTCAATATGACTCGCATTAAATATTGTACGTCTAGATAAAGTTAATGAGGGGAATAAGAACCATGCCATTACAATACTGAAACTCCTACTTACGAGTACGATCAGAAGAATGAGAGAATTATCGTATGTTTTAAGTTTCTAATGCCCACTTACGTGATTAAACGCATTTAAATCATAACAAAACTTAATATCTTCACTCGAATGTTTACACTTAAACGAAGAACATCTACTCCTCTGCCCAGAGTAACTGCTGCCGATGCCACGTAAGGTCGCATTGCGCATGCGCCTGGCGGCACGTTTACGAGACACGTCATAATAAAAATTAGGACGATACAAACAGATTTTAACCAACTTAACATAAAATATCGAACTATTTGCATTAATTATCATCCACTTAAGATATTTATAGTAAATAAAATAATATCCTAGTATTATTAATTTTCAAGTATTTTATTATATTATTACTAACGTTAAAGAACTCGTTCTACGATTGATTAGTTAGTAACTTATTTTGGCGCGTAGTTTGAAAATATATATGCGCAACTATTTTCTTTTATTATTTAAATGTTCATATAGATTTATCGTGATTCATACAATTAACACTCTACATAGTTTTGTAGATTAAAGAATACAAATAAAAATGATTTATTGCAATCATAACATTCTTACCATTTTATTAAAATATTTGTACTAGTTTATTTTCATATCACTCGTAACAAGATAACTCGATACACGTTTAACCTTGATTTAATGATATCGTTCAAATCATTTCCTTTGTTTCAATTCAATTATACATTTAATAAATTTAATAGTAGAAAAATAAAAATCAAACGATAGTATTTTAGATAAAATTGTCTATTTTAAAAGTAAATATTTTTATCAAACGATTCTACCGCTAATTACGTTTTCTTTTAAATTTTAATTCGTCACCACGTTGAATAAAACGTTTGTCATGCTCTTGACAAAGAACAAAGTGTCTTTGTAGATCAGTTAGACAGTTTCATGTCTGCAGATGGATGGATCAGCTGATCCCATTCATGCAACTCGAACTTTACACCTTTAAATTTATTTCCAACGTTGTACTCGAGTTAGAAAAATTCCAACACGTTGATTATCGTGTCGACAGTAATAAAAAATATTATTAACAAGTTCTTTTATATAATATAATATAATATAATAAAATTAAACCTTTACATAATCTCACAGAATATCCCAGAATATAAATTATCAACTGAAAATGATTACAAAAATATATACAAACATTTGAAATAAATACGTTACGTAATGATTTTTGATAATATTAAAAAAAAAAAAGAAATTATAGTAGGGACTCGATTTCGTTTCGATCTCGGAGGAAGGAAACTTATCAAAACGGTTTCCAGTAGGCGTGGTCCGATTATTATACACCAATGAGAATAAACAATTGTTACTTATTAACACTATCAAACTTACAATGAACCTAATGCCCGCAAAATTTAAAACCATTAATTAAATACACTATTAAATAATATCGCAGTATCATTTAATTTATCAAATTCTTCATTTGAATTATTATTTAATAAATAACTATTTATAAACTAATGAAGTAATTACTATGAATGCTACATTTTAAAATGTTTATAATACTTCTGAGGTTATGTCACCGACATCACATGGATTGTCCACACATATAAATATGCCCTGCTGCTCATCGTCATATTCCCCTCATTTCCTATAGATGAAATCTCATGGGGAAGGGGAAGAAACGCTTTGAGGGGACGAAACTTTTGAAAACGAAACGAAATCGAGTCCCTGCTGTAATCAAGATTCAATGAGAAATGTTTCGGAAGGTAAGCTTCTTTTTTTTTTTTAAATCGCGAGTGCACGCATTGTAAAAAAAATAAGAATAAGAATGTAAATAAAGGAATAAATAAAAGAATAAAAGAATATAAAAATAAAAAAGAAAAGAATTCGTAGAGAAACTAAAGTGTCGTATCTAACTAGTGCATATTTAGTTTGACGAGTTTCGGAGAAATCGTAGATGGCGCTGCACGCGAAGGCTCGGTTCTCGTCCAGTAGCATGGCAGCATCCGTTCTGTACGGTGGTACGAAGTATCAGGTTTGAGCGTCTAGTAAATCGTATCGTATCGTATCGCAAATCTCTCGTCTGAGGGATATCAAATAATCCTTATTATTAAGAATTATTGGTGCTGTTGCTGTTTTTCGCGGAGTACCATCGGAAACGGAATTTTACGTTTCTTTTATTAATCTTTAAAAAACATCTAACGCGCGGTAGAAGTGCCTAACATATAAACAATTGTATTGTTAATAAAATTATCTAAAAGAAGAAGAAGAAGAGGAAGATAAATAAATTTAGAAAAAAAATATATTCATAATAATAATTAAATAAATAAATAGAACGCAAGTAAAGGTGTGTTGGAAAAAAAAAACGAAAAAAAAAACAGTGTGGTGTTAGAATTTTCGTGCTATTTTTTTCGAAAAAAGAAAGATCATTTTTTCGTTAACTGAGAAACTCTCGTACTTTCCTTTTTATTTTCTTTCTCCAACAGTTGCGAGAAAGATAAAGAAAGAAAGAAAGGAAGAAAGAGCGAAAGGAAGAAGAAGAGGAAGAGGAAGAGAGAGAAAGAGAGTGAGAGATAAATCGTGGGAAGAAGATTCGAGGTAAAACTTCCTCCTGGGAATGTTGAAGGACTCGCTTATCGTTCGAGCATCCTGTCAAGAGGTGGGTAAGTTTAATTATGTCTCTTTTCTCCCTTCGTTTTATAGGATGACGATGACTCTAATGACTATGACGAAGAAAATTATAACAATTACGGATGACTATGACGATGACGATGGACGATGTTGTTACGTGCGCCGTTCCTCACCCCCACCGCGGTCTACTTCGTCCTTTTCTTATCCCAAATTTAGTTACATTTCTTTTAATCTATCTTTCTCTATCTCTTTCACAGAACACACATACACACATACACAGATAATTTACAATTAAACTAAATAATACACAGATTTTGTTTAATTTGCTTAAATCATCGGAAACGTTCGGAACCTTTGATTTAATTTCGTTTACATCAAACTGGTATTTAAGAAAACACGAAATGATTAAATTCATGAGTCTGTGCGTGGTGGTGGAAATACAGGAAAAACACGATAAACAAAAAGAAAAGGACGAATATTTAATTCACAGAAATAAATGTAATAATCGAAAAAGTGTTTTTCTTTTATGCATCGACGTTGTCTTGGAAGTTTTTAACAAATTCGCGCGTTTGACACAAAGTTTAATTGATCGAACGTAAAGGTGTGGTTTTATTGTTGTTTTTCCTCAAACGATAAGGTAGATTAATTAATAGAAAAATAGAGGGATGAGGTATGAGTAGAGGTAGAGAGTAGGGGTAAGAGTAAGAGTAAGGGTGGAGGTAAGAGGGAAAGGAAGAATAAATATTAATAAAAGCAACGAAAGAAAGAGGGATTATTCTTGAGAGGAGAGATTTTGTAGGAAACGCGAGCGCGACTGGTTGAGTGACATCTGCATCGGGTTCTACGTCTACGAATGGCGGAACAAATATCGATCTTGAAGTCTCTTAGGATTCCTTAGTATACGTGTATGTGTGTGTATACGTGAGTATGTTGGATGGGGGATATACGTGGTTGGTTGTGTGTGTGTGTGTACCTCTCTGCATGTGCATTTGTCGAGTCCGGGTGTTTTACAATACAGTTAAACGTTTTGGTATAAGTGTATACGTTTGTGCTAGGCCGGATTGGTTTCGAGGTCACCGGGACTGATGCTAGCTGCAACCCTCGGCGCACTTGATCTCGTTACTTTTCTTTTACACTGTATAATACGTATTCTTCCGTATGTACACATATGTACTTGCTTAGTTACTTATTTACTTACTTACTTACTTATTTTCACTATCCTTTTTGTATCTTTCTTCTATTCTCTTTTCATTTCCTATTCTTTTATCACACTTTTATTATGTGTACTTCTGATTCTAATACCATGATCTCATTTCTTTTTAAATAGGGACTGTATTTTATTATTCTTATGTTAATAAAAATATGGGTATATTTGTTAGAAACCTTTTTAATTTATTTTTTTATACATGTTCATGTTTATCAGATATGAATGCAATTTTATATAATAATTATTTTTATTTTTTCCTTCCAATATATGTATTCTAATATTTATATATTTATTTATTGTTAATTTTATTTCTTATTATTTATTATTTATTCAAGTATTATGTGTACTTCTAATTCTAATCATTTCTTTCAAATAGGGACTGTATTTTATTATTCTTATGTAATTAAAAATGTGGGTATATTTGTTACAAACCTTTAATTTAATTTTTTATACGTGTTTATGTTTATGAGATATGAATGCAATTTAATATAATAATTATTTTTATTAAAATATTACATCAATGTATTCTTTTCCAATTTTTAAATGTTTATTTTCCTGATTGAAGACATTATTAGATTATGATAATGAAAATAATGATACGTTGAAATTTATCATTTTATTCGGTATTCATGTTTAGAAAGATGAATAATTGTAACATTTGTTAGAGTACTAATTAACGAACCAAATGATTAATGAATATGACAGGGTCTGTAATTTCTGTCTTGCATTTAGCTGAATATACGTGTACATGTTTTATATGAATACACACATACACACACACACACACATGCATTATTAGTAAGTATTTAAATGCAGTTATGGCATATATAGTACTGTATATATGTGCTAGGATAAGCAGAATCGTTGCCAATGATGAAAACTGGTTCTCGTATTTTCGAATTAAAACGCTAATGCTTCCTATTTTTGCACACATTCATTCACGGATGTTTTTTAAAAATCCTTTTTCATAACAAAGAAAGTCGTACGTTTTCGACGAGAAATACAAATTTATTCCCTCTTCTCGTTTCTTTCATTTCTTTTTATTTTTATTTTTTTCCGTAGTTCAGTTTTTACGTCATGAACGATAAAATAAAAGGTAAGATGAAAATAATGAAAAATTTTCCTTGAAATTCTTCTGACTGTCGTAGGCGTGCTCGAGTGCTCCATTTATTTTATTTTTTTTTTCTATAAGAATAGAAAAATGGGAAACCCTATCGTTAGTTAAATAACTAACTTTTGCCATTTTCTCTTCTTCGATAGAAATTTATTCCTTTTTTTTTCTTTCCTCCTATAAAACAGTTGATGCAGAATTTTAGAGAGATGCAAACTTTCATCTTTCCTTCTCCTTCTCTCCAATTTCTTTTTTATAGATCGTTCTGGTTATTTTATTTAGAAATATACTGTTTGGCTTTTACCAACCAAGAACTCATTGTTTTATAATTAAATTTTTCACTCCGCGACATTACTTTATGAAATTTTTTTAATGAGAAACAAATTGATATGAAATTTATTTCTTGTGAAATAAATTCGATTTGAATTGTTCCATTCGATGAAAGGATGTATTTAAAAAAATCATTAAGTATACACAAGTATACAATTTTAATCATAATTTGTTTTTTTTAATTATTAAAGAATGAGTCGAATGAAAGAAACAAGGATAATTTTGCAATAATAATAAGGAATTAAATAAGAATTGAGAAATGATGCATCGTATTGTTAGATTTAGTTACGTAACTGTACATCACAGGTATGCTCTGCCAATAATTTGAATCAATTTTCTGTACAATCCAAGTATTTTACGAAAACGTACGAATCTTATTCTCCGATTGGTTCTTTTGTTATTTAATTATTTTTTCTTCTTTTTTATTTTTCTATAAGATTCATGTTTAGAGTAAATTAATTCAAAGTAAACTCACGCGAACTTTAAATAATTCATTGCAAATTGGTGCGTGGGAAGATTTGTAATTTAATTACAAGTCCATTTGATTCGTTCATTTAGTAATTGACAATAATAGTAATCGAAAGTGTATCGTTACGGAATATGAAACAGCACGTGGTTTTCATGAGAAATTCCACTTTATACGCCCGAGCAGTTTAATTCAAACGTTCCGTCATTCAAAGATAGATATCAAAGGAAATTACACATTTTCCAAGTTCAACGCCCACTTTCTAACACTTTAACCTTGTGGTTTTAACGAATTTTTTACTCTCTTATATTCCACCTATTTTATCCTCTCGACCTTTTATTCGATAATAAAATTAGTCATCGATAACTTCCGATAGAATGATTTTCATTACTTTTATCCTTTCACATTTAATGTATTATTAATATCGTTGCTGTTTGTAAAGCAATCATGTTTGAAAATAAAATAAACAAAAAGTTTATTAAAAATCCATATATATAATAAATTTTTAAAAAGGAGAACAAAATATATTAATCCTTTTAATACCGAACGACGATGTATCGTCGCGAATGCATTGACATTTTATAGTACGCATCACGAGAGATATGTACCTGAAAATAATTTAATAAAACTCTAAAATGGTTCAAATTCGATGCAACACAATTGAAGACAAATGTTTATTAGATTGAACTTTTTGTTACATCTCACGTGTACTCTTAAGTATACTCTTATGAATTAGTGC
The DNA here is from genome assembly GCA_023678845.1 of Mischocyttarus mexicanus. Lineage (NCBI taxonomy): Eukaryota > Metazoa > Arthropoda > Insecta > Hymenoptera > Vespidae > Mischocyttarus > Mischocyttarus mexicanus. The sequence goes on from JACGTP010000074.1 coordinate 405,389, forward strand.
ACGAGGCTCTGTATATGTTAGAACGATAAAGTAGAAACGTGACACGGGATTACGGTCCCAACAAAGTTTCTTGCGACCGATATTGGTTATTTTCTTCAAAAATTATCGAAAATGAAGTACCTATATTTCATACCACGCGATCTACGTAAAATTGATCAAGCGTTGATTAGTGAAAATACTATTTGTCAAAGAGAATCTTGTTTCTATGTTTTATATCATAGTTTATATTGCTGTTATTCCTATGATTTCTCAATAAGTATTGCAATACAATTGGCAATCACATTACTTTCCCATTCTTCCCCGAATATGCTGCTTTTAGAATTTTGTAAATATCGTTCTTAGTTTGGTTTTGATGGGCTTGTTTCTGAAACTATGATAAGCACTAGCTGAGATGTAAAAATGGTATTAAATATTTCTATAAATTATTATATCAAATAAATTTAATAATATTAAATTATACCACAGATGATAATCTGACTTTAATGATATTCATTATATAAGAATAATTATTAGTAATGATTTTTTAATTAATTGTAAGTGAGAAAGAGAGAGGTTGGAGAGGAGGAGTAGGTGGAAGAGGAGGTGGAAAGGTGGGGGACAAAAATGCAGAGAGACGATCGATCCAAATGATTATACGTATAGATATATGTGTGTGTGTGTGTGTATGTATATATAATAGTCAACCTTGGCCGTTGTCAAGTATATAACTATATATACATATTACGTATACACATGTATTGAGTGTATATACACGTATGAATGTATCTAATCGTAGAACAAGTAAGTTTTTAAATAAACCAATAGACTGGTGGTGTAAAAATAAATATTTTTTGATGCCATTTAAATTTTTATCTTATACACCAGTATGCATTATATTGGTTTTACTTCTTCTTTTTTAAAAAAGAAAAAGAAAAAGAAAAAGAAGGAAATGTTAACTTATATCTTGGATATTGGATGTTACAATCGATTTCAATGTATTGTAACAACGCACTTGAGCTACGTATCTATCGTTTGAACGAATTGAAAACGGAAAGAAGATAAACTGTGTTAGTATACTTATCGTTGGATTCCTATGTCATCTTATGAACATGTTTTAACATGTTCAGTTGATTTAAGTAAAATAATTCGACATTTTATTTGTTCGTTTTTAAGAATTTAATTTAAAAAGATAGACAATAAATATCACCTTCGTATTTTTTATTTATCTATTTATTTATTCTTTTAGTCTTTTTTATTTTTAAAACCATTGAAAATGGAATTCTTTGAAGATATTAATAATTGAAATTGCGTATAAAACACTTTGGAATACAATTCAAAGAAGAATCACGTAACGTTGTTTAATTCGATATTTTATTTGTTCTTTCTCTGTGAATTTAATTTAAAAAAGTAGATAATAAATATCACCTTCGTATTTTCTTTCCATTTATTTATTCCTTTTTTATTTTTAATTGTAAGAATAAAGAAAGATGTTCTTTTTGATATTCGACTCCTGCGAGTTTTGTTATCTCGTGTTCTTGATTTTCTAATGACAACGATATCAAGTGTTATCAGTTATCGGAAAGAATAGCGAGCTTTTAAAAACGTAATCATATTGCAATATTAAATACTGCAATTTTGCTCTCCATATTTTACTCCATTTCATTCTTAAAGATCCAATAATATAGTAAAGTGTATTGAACAAGTAAAATTAGTTATATTATTCTAAAGTTTTTGATAACGAAAGTTCGCGATAGAAATTTTGATAATATTTTTTAAACAAAATAACTTTAGGGTGAGAGATAGGAAAATAGAGATTATGGTGTGTCTCTTATTCCCGTGATGATAAATTCGAATTAGTTTAAAGCAGGTCAGGGACCTCCTCCTCGCCCGGTTCGTCGTACATCCTCCTTTAAACTCGTGCTACTTATTTACCTCGACTCTCTCGTACAATTCCGGAGCTGCACCAGTCTAGATCGCGTCCTCATCTCGAGAACAGATTTTATTAAAGATTCGGTGATCGATAGTTTCGATCATCTTATTTCAGTTTCCATTGCATTGACAAAATATCGTTTTTAACATTGATCAAAATGTTTTTTCTCTTTTCTTCAATTTTTAAAAAATTATTTTTAATTCAAATATGTTTTTTTTGCTTGTTTCTTTTTAATCGCATGTAATTAAAAGTATCGCGAAGTGTACCCTTTTCGGTTGAAATCAATAAACGTTAATTGGTCCCATATGAACAGAAGAGAATGCAGAACGGTGTTGTTACTTCCGAGGTTTGTTTATTTTTTCGTTTTTTTTTCTTATAAATATATTTTAATTAAAATTATATTCTCCCAGGGAATATATTGGAATGGTATTACTTTTTAATCTTATTTTTATTTAACGTCGATATCACGTTTGAGGGAGATACGTGTTCATAAATATGTACGTACGTGTGAGATAAATTTGGAAATATAATAGTCGTTGGAGTAAATTTGAAGAAGATAGAAGAAAAACAAGTTTGATATCGTAATAATTCTATTCCATAGAATATCAAATATTTTTAAGAGACACCTGTTGTTGCACCTCTCTTTGCGTCACGTTTTTAGACATAAAATTTTGTTTAAAAGTAACTAACTTTTATTTGCATTCACGTAGTTATCCAACTACTTAAATACAAATACAAAAATCTTATTTAATGTATGGAAAAAGAAAAAGACAGATTCATCATTGAAATAGGAGTCCAACGATATAAATAAAGTTTCTATTTCCGTGTCCCCGGAGCAATCAAAAATGTTTATTGCGAGAAAAAAAAGTTACGCGCAATAAAAGTTTCACTGTTGACGGTTAAAAAGATTTTCATTCGTGTTTAAAACTTATCCTGGTATGATCTAAACTAACTCGATTTAATCTCGAGGTAATCGTTCTCGACAAAGATCAAGGAAGAAATATCCATAATTTTATTTACTAATTAGATTAGTGTGTTGTGTTTAATAAATAGAACATAATTTTATCATTTAAAATAAGTAGAAAAAGACGTTGCAGTTAATTCGATCGAACGATCATTTCATTCATTCGACAAGGGGTAGAATTAATTTTTTGGGGGGGGAAATTTATTGATTATGTTAGATCGTTAACGATTATATTAGGTTGTCAAGTATAAAATGGAGCAATAAAATGCACATAATTGAATTCGAAATTTGCTCCATTTTCATACTTGACAGCCTAATAGAACGATTGGTACAATATTGAAATTTTTTTAATGATTATTATAATACTTCGTTGGATTATTTCTTATAAGTTTTCAACACGTCGTGTGTGGTTATAGAAAACCTTATGCATAACATTTCATTAAAAAAAAGACTAAAAATATATTTTCTTTTTTTGTATATTAAAATTCCAGATGGCAAAAATATATTCGAAGCAAAAGCTAACTGCGATGAATCCGCGGAAAAGGCTGCTCCGAGAGAGAATATATTCGAATTTAGAATGGCTCGATTCTATTTTCGAGCTATCTTCTTACTCTCAAACTCTTCGCGAACCGAATAAATTATTAAACTTTTTTTTTTCTTTCTTTCTAACTCTCGTATGGTTTCTCTCACCGATTGAAGAAGAGAATATCAAAGAAGATGATTGAAAAATTAAAGTTGCACGATGGAATCGATGATCATTTTTATATCGAAGGACGAGCTTTGAATTTCAATTGTTTTATATTATTTAAACAAAATAATAATATTAATAATAATAATAAAAATATGATTAATAATTAATCGAAGAAAATGTATATGGTAATTTAAAATCAAGAAATATACGTACGAAGTACTATCCTCTTCGAAATCCAACAGTTAACTGACTCGTTGTCCTCTACGAAAGTCAGTTATATTTTTATTGATTCTTGAGACAGATAAATTCTATTTAATATGAATATTATTTTCATTATACACATAATAGCTTTTCAAACGGCTTTCTAAATTTTAATAAACAAAAATCAATAAAAATATTATAACTGACTTTCGTAGAGGACAACTAGTCAGTTTACTGTTGGATTTCGAAGAGGATGATACTCCGTACGTATACTTCTTGCTTTTAGATTATTACATACATTTACCTTTGATTAATTTTCGATCATTTAAGTTATATCGAACACTTTAATACTCTACTAATATTTTCGATTGTTTAAACTAAAATATTATTTCTTTTTACGTGTTTCCTGATCAGTGATAGCTTTGAGAGTTGAACATTTTTATTTAATAAATTATTCAATCGAAATTGTTTATAATATTCGATGTATATATTAATACATATATCAATTTTAAACAAATATATCTGCCAATAGGTCTTCTAGAAAATATCTAGCAAGGGTAATTGTGTAAGATTTCAAGAAACATTCATTGCTAGTTCATTACAGTTTTGATATGATAATTTATGTTGATTAATGAGAAAGGAAAATGGACAAATATTATTTCACATTACTCAATAATATTCAAATAATATCTGTCGTGTAACATATTTTGATTTAATTAAAACAATCCATTTCAAATATCAAAATTAATTTCATTTAAAATAGAAAACGAAAACAAATCCACACAACTTATCATATTTTCTTATAGTTTTATTTCACAATAGAATATCGAAATATTAACAAACAATTTTACTCGAGAAAAGGAATAAATTCAAATAGAAACTTGATAGTTGGAAAAGATTCTTGTTTAGAAATTAATTCTAACGCGTTTTCATCCATATTTTAAATAATACATTGCGTCCTCGTGCTCGATGAAAAACATGAACTGATGATAACGCTATTGCGTATTCGATGCTGACGTATGTATGCTAACGTATGCAAAAGAGAGAGAGAGAGAGAGAGAGAGATTAAAAACAGAATGCAAGTACCAAACATTGGGTAGAAAAAGAAGCAAGGTAAACATGATATTAGATAAATGAAAATAATTGATAACGAATTAGAACAAAGTAATGAATAAAAAATACGTAAAATAAGAAATTAAAACATGTGTGTCTGTACGCGCATGCACGTATGTGTGAGTGAGTGTAAAAGAGAGAAAGAGAGAGAAAAAGAGAGATGGTGTTTAACGAGGAGAACGAGAAACGGAAGAAGGGATTTACGATGTGAGAAGAATAAAGACAGAAAGTGATGTACGTTCCTAACTCTCTCTCTCTCTCTTTCTCTCTTTCTTTCTTTCTGTTTTTATCGTTGTCGTCATCATCATCGCGAAGTTTCTCCTCCTCTCTCGCGTATCACGAGGCGCAAAATTCTAAAGCACTCTAACATCAGTTTCGTAGTGACTACTTTGCGTGACACGTCGATTCGATCGGTTTATCATATATTTCAAAGTGTGTGTGTGTTTGTGTGTGTGTATGTGTCTCTCTCTCTCTCTCTTTTTCTTATACGAGGAACACGTGTTTAACGCGTGCACGTGTCCTATAAAACGTTCTTAGTTCTTATCAAATATTCTTCGTCGCGTGTTCGCGTTTGTTAGATTACATCTTATTCATTAAATATATTTTATTATTTAACATATATATAATTAATTCATTCGTTAGTCTGGCCAATAAATCTGTGCAAGTTTTTACAGTTTTATTTAAATCACAAATAATTGCACATACTTAATTAATTAATTTTACAGATTAATTTTCTAAAAGAATATTTTTATATAATAAAATATATATTGAAATATATGAATCAATTATATATATTATCGATTATATATTTATAATATAATTAATTCTTTTGTTAGTCTGACTAATAAATCTGTGCAGGTTTTTAATTTGATTTCAATTAGAAACAATTGCACGTACCTTATTGATTAATTTTACAGATTAATTTTTAAAAAATAATATTTTTTTTATAATAAAATATATATATTTAAATATATGAATCAATTTTATATATTAATAAGTATATATTTGTAATATATAATGAATTATTTGATACATTTAGAGAGAGAGAGAGAAATTATTTAAAAAAATATTTATTTATAGAAACATACACACGTTGAAAACTGTAGATAGAAAAAATCTTGCGTGTCTTTGATCCTTTTTAACAATTTCCGGATGTCATCGTCCTTGTTCAATTTGCATTATCGACATCCATAACAAGATACCCAACAGTGATCTTCAGTATGCCAACCGTACGTACGTTTCGTACCTCTCTCTTCTTTTATAAGTCGTGACTGAAAAAGAAAAAGACATTTACAATTAGGCCAAAGAGAAAAGGAGATTTAAAGATAGAAAGAATACCCTTCTTCCTTTTGATCTAACCTTGACTCCTTCACCATTCAGACATTGCTGTTCTTCTATACTCGCTACGGACGACCTTGAACCACAACTTGTAGTTCTTCGAATCTAACGATTTTAATCAATCCCACGTCTCGTGACTAGGATTTTTATTTCCGAGTAAAATTTACCGAAGTATGACAATGATGATAGTTTCGTTAATGAATATTTTCTTCATTTTTGACCTTTATAATTAATTATTCACCGTAATATAATAATTTTTATCGAATAAAATGGATTTTTCTTGAAAATTTATCCGACGATGTGTTTTTTCATCGATTCTTTTCATTTTTAACTTTTTATTCTTTCTTGTTTTTTGTTTACTCGATGAGATGACTTAAAAAAAAAAAACAAAAACGAGGTCAATCGATTTTTCGTATTTATCAGTGGAAGGGTTATCATTTTCATGTAACAAACACAAAACTTAAACTGGCAAAGATAACGTTTTCGTAAGAGAAGAAAAATTTCTTCTAGACGACCCTGAGAATGTTAGTTTCGCATAGTGACAGAACGCGTGGCACGAAACTCGCAATAATCTTCGGTATAGTCATCCTCGTCGGTGTTGTTATCGATATAGAAATTGATTTGAAATGAAAAATAATAATAATTGAAAAGGAAACACGATAGCGTGGAATCTTTTGATCTTTTAATCATTTCATTTTCAATTTTTTATCATTTAATAGCTCACTTAATAACTAACGTAATATAATTAACGTTCATTTTGTTCTTATTCATAGCTTTCTGATAATAATAATAATAATTTCAATAATTTTATTAATTATTTATTAGTTAATTATTTATTATCTGTAAATCAAAAAATCGTAGGATTTGTATGACGTATACAATAATTATTAATTATAATATTAATAATTATAATTTCAATAATTTAATCACGTTTTAAAGAATTAATGATTTATTACATGCAGATCAAAAAATCATGGAATATGTATTACGTTCAACTTTAATTTTGATTATTTTTCGAAAATTCGAAAGCTTATGTCATAATTTGGCTTAATTTAAATTATCGCAAATATTATATTTTATCTTCATTACTTTTCCTTTTTCTTTTTTATACTTCGTAAGATAAATAACGAGCTACCGTAAAATGTTTTTTTAGTATCGACCAAATGAATTTGTTACGATGACATTAATTATTTGTATTAACAACTGTGTCTCGAACCTTTTATCACGACACATGAAAGTAAATTATTTAATACTTACTTGCCTTTACTATTGACTTATTTCATTTATAATTGATGAATTAAAATAATGAAATAAATCTCTCTTTCAGAGTTTAATATTTCAATTCACCAAGATTGTTCTTTTTTTTTTGAGAAACATTTGAAATATCGAAGATATTGAATCTTATCGATGATACTCGAGTTTTGCGTTATTGGCCAAAAAAAAAAGAGAAGCAATTTCAAAAGCTCTTTTAAAAGTCCGACAAAATTCCATTTCTATTTCGTTGGGTTCATCATCTTATCGTCCTCACATAGAACACATATTTATGAGATTTTTCTATAGTATTAGTCAGAAACAATAAAGTGAATATTTAATTATTAGTTTGTAAAGTATAAAATGAAGCAAACTTCAATTCAATTATATGCATTTTTTGCTTCATTTCATACTTGACAACCTAATACCTTCTTCATCATCAGACTAATAGCACTAAGTTTAGCAATCGGATTTACAAGGTCGGAAACTTGTAATCATTGTCAGGACTGTATCAACTCGACATTTGAAATTGGCATATTTTCTGTTTCTAACGAAATAACAATTTTTTCTACAAAATTCTGTTACGTTTTGTCATTTATTTATTATTTGTCTTTTTCTTTAAAGTCAATCTCGAATCATTTTTTAAATATCAAATTTCAAGGACTTTGAGGATGTATTTAAAAAAGAAAATGGTCAGTTTATATGATCGAGGTGTCGGAGAAAAATGATTTCTATGTCGATATTGATTTAATATTCTCGTTTAGTGAATGAACGATCTTGTATCTCGGAGTTCATTTATTTTGACCTTTGATAATCGAGGTCAATATTGTATCGATGGTCAATTTATTATATCATTAATCTTACTCGATTAAATAATTCTCTTACATTTCTATCAATATTTCTTACAGTGTTGTTTATTTCATTTATCAAATTATGGTATTTCTCAGATAAATATATATTATTTCTTCTAAAAGAAAATAAAAATGACGATTATCTATCATCTTTGTTTGTACTCTTTCATAAATAATTTTAAGAAAAATTGTACCTTTTTTTTTTCTAAGCGAACACGAACACTCAACGTAATTGTCGAAGAATTGAAATAAACGCGACACGAGGTTGCTGTAATTGTACTCTCGGGGAAATAGTATCTTGAAATAGACATATTAAATAGAATAAACGAAACATTAGTTCGGTATGGTTACCAATACGAGTTACGCTATCGATCGATTAAACAAAATTTATTAATAATATTATTTACGAATGGCTAAAGTTCTCTGTCAGATTATATACTACAGAGATTAAATTCTACATAAATTTTCATTTCATTCGACATTTTTGATAATTTTTTATACCCTCGTTCGTTTCTAAAAAAAAAAAAAAAAAGAACTTGTTCGTTGAATATTATTTTAAAAATCGTAACCAATAAAAATGTTAAAAATATTTTTTCGACGTTTTAGTTTGTCGAGGATTGAATAATCACCGTGACGTCAAGCTTTTAATTACACCGCGTGATTTCGAGTTTAAGCGTTCCAAAAGAAAAAAAGAAATAAAAAGAAAAAAAATTTTTTAATCAGGAACGAAATTAACGACACGTAAACGTACTTTTACGTATATTTAATTACCAATTAATTACCAAATAATTAAAAAAATAAAAACAAACATATTTTTCTTCTATTCCTAACGCAGACGTTTATTTAAATTATTGATTATTGATTATTATTTATTTTATTATTATTTTTATTATTATTTTTATTATTGATTGCATAATAGATAAACTATTAATTATATTATTCTAAATAGATTTGACATAGTGTAAAAGAAAGATTAAAATCTTGTAACGTGGTGAGAAGAGTAAACTAGTTAGACCTCGATAAGGTCGCACGTAAGTAAATTGCAAGGCGTGAATGAAGTGCATACGACAATGGCATTCGTTTATAGTAAGTCAGGGTCGATTCACGTAATATTGCATAAAATAACACTGGCGTAGGACCGATATTCTTGCGATAGGTAACGCATAAAATAAATGCAAATTACACGGATACAAATTACATGCTATTCTAACGTTATCGTGTTTCTATCGTACGAATGACTAATTTTCAATGAAAACGGAACGAAACAAATCGTTTAGAAATGTTATTTTAATCTTAAATAAAGATTTTACTAAATTATATGATATTATTTTTTTCTCCATTTTAAATGAATTTATTACAAGATGAATATAATTATAAATTTTCGTAGAAATTGTCTATTACTCTTGGATTAAACGTTCGCAAAATTTCACTATTTTTGTTTTCTTTTAATTAAAGATTTGAAAGATTTTTGTTGAAAGATGTAAGAAAATGTGTTTGTTAATAATTTTGATATATTTCAGGGTTCCGGATACTTAAAACGTGCGAACAGCGATCGCCTCTATGAAATCTTTAATCAGGTAAGAACAAGAAATTAATTGTATATTTGTATATCAAAGTTTCAAATGTTAAAAATAATTTGGAAAAAAGGGGACAACATATTTCGCGCAGAAATGAAGAGAAAAAGGTGTGGTTGCACACGCACGTATTCTATTTTTTGTTTTGTTTTTAGGGTTTATTAATTAATCGACAATTATTAAATAAAAATCTCCTAATTTACAGATTAATGATAATTAATTTAAAAAAATAATAAAATAAATTTCAACGATATTTATTTCTTATAAAAGCAAATAAAATAAAATTGAATATGGAACATTGTTTAATATATGACATAATCTTGGACAATTCTAATGAAATTAATCCATGAACATATTGTTGCTCGACAAGTTTTGATAAATCGATGCATAATCAATCATTTTCTTTGTTTTTTTTTGTCCAATGACAGTACGCCACGCAAGAGAAGAATGGCGAAAGGTTTATGACCCCATCTGATTTCGTACGCAGTTTTCTTGGTCTTTACACAGATGCTGAATACAATCCTGATTCCGTTGATCTGCTTGCCGGAATTGCTGACACTAGCAAAGATGGGTGAGCAGTTAAACGTTTAATAATTTATTTTTATTTATTTCGATACCCTATTCGCATAGAAAAAATATTCTTAATATTAGTAACTTTGACAAGAAACCTTCGGGTCGGGTTGAGAGCTTAACAGATAAACGAAGACTCTGATAAAATTCTATTTTTATCTAACCGAAGTCTTACAATATTGTCAACCAACATCCAATCTTATAATAAAAGCTTAAAGAAACTTGGTGTTTATTTACAATAATTTATGTATCGTAGTTCCATCGATTTCTGTTCGTTTATAAAACGGTTATTATAGCATGATAGAAAATTCATCGTGGAGCCACAATACAATCCCTTTTTTTTACAATTTTTTACAATTTTACAATTGACGTGGTATTCAACGTGTTAATTTATCATTTTTTTGCCATATAATATAATATGTCGAAATAATCAGTTTCTCTAGAGAGAAAGATAGTAATTTGTTGTAATGTAATATTACAATATCGATGATATTTTGTTATATTTTTCAGACTCATATCCTTTGCTGAGTTTCAAGCATTTGAAGGTCTACTTTGCGTCCCAGATGCATTATATAAAACAGCATTTCAATTGTTTGATACTAATGGAAATGGAATGGTTACATTTGGTTAGAATTTTTATTAACAAATATATTTTCAATGTTAAATATTTATTATTATTGTTATTATTAATAATAGTAATAATAATAATTTACAGACGAGTTCACTGAGGTGATGCGTAAAACGGTTTTACATCAAAGGATGCCATTTAACATGGATAGCAGTTTCATCAAACTTTATTTTGGAAAAGATAAGGGCAGGCTCATAAGTTACGCAGAATTCAGTCAATTCTTACATGTCAGTTCATTTTAACGCAAAATACTTCTCTTTCGGATATAATATATTTCTTTTTAAATATAATTAAGTATTTAATTTTTTCTCGTTGCAGGATTTTCACGAGGAATACGCAACAGAGGCATTCAAAAAATTCGATAAGGATGGGACGGGTTTTATTTCGGCGATAGACTTTCAAGATATCATGCTTAGTATTAAAAGTCATTTATTGACAAAAGATGTGAAAGATAATTTAATACCCGTAAGAAGTTCATCTTCTTAATAAATGTGCATTTAGACAAAATTGCAAATGCGTTAAAAAATATCTATTTTCGATTAATTTATATTGTAAATTATGGTTGCAGGCAGTTAGTACAGCGCAAAGTGGACGAAAAGTTAGCTTCCCATATTTCATGGCATTCAATTCGCTTTTAAATAACATGGAACTTATAAAACGTATTTACCTGAACGCGACCAACGGGCATAGATATCAAGAAGTTTCCAAAGGTAAATAAAAAAACCAAATAATCAATTTGCTCGATAAAATGAAATGTAGTATTAGGTTGAAAACTATGAAACGGGCGTTGAATAGAAATAAAAATCAAAAAGCGTTATTTTTCACGTTATTTATTATTTTTAATCGAAATTATTTCCATTGGCATCTACGACTTTCTGCCAACGATTGGGCAAGTCATAGATGCCTTTTTAAAAAGAATCTTCATTTTTTAGAGTTAATAAACAATTCAATGTTTTTTATAATATTGTTTTGGTTATTGCATTTTTTTTCTTTTCTTAAAAATAATTCATTATTACGAAAAAGGTAATAATCGGTCGGTGAGATGTCTGGTGAATACGGAAGATGTGGTAAAAGTTTATATTTTAGAGAATTCAACTTGTCAACAGTGATTGAAGCTTTATGTGGTCTTGAGCTATCTTGCAGTAATATTACTCGTCGTTCCGATTGAGCAATGCTGATTATTTTTTCACAAATTTCTCATGCATGACATCAATTTCATGGCTAGTTCCTAACTTAAGTCCCAAGTTAACGAATAGTTTTGTCTGAATCGGATTCCACAGTCATCCTTAATTCCTCGTTATCAACACAAGACCAGTGGTCTTCCTCGAAGGCTCATTGACGGTGCTCAAATTGCCAGAACGAAAATTTTCGAACCAATATCGAGCATTGTTTTCATTGTTGGATCCATCTCCGAAAGCTTGATTAATTGTTTCTCGAAGCTTGAGCTGCACTATGATTCAATTTATACTCGTACAAAACGAGTAAGAAGAATACCTTGAAAATTTATAAATAAAAATATCGAGCGTACGTTGTAACGAATCTCTCTCAGTTGCAATTGAACACAGATTAACCAAAAATGCCTGTTTCATAGTTTCCAGCTTAATAAAATTTATTTTCTTTATCGATGAAAATGACAATCTAAAAATATTATTAATACTTGGAACATTATTATTTTCTCTTTCCATTTCTCCAGAGGAATTTCTTCATTCAGCACAAATGATGTCTCAAATAACACCACTCGAGGTGGACATCCTTTTTCACCTATGCCATTTACTTCATCAAACTGGGTAAGTATCCTTTCTCCTTGAAAATGAAATCCTCCTTTCTTTTTTTCTTCTTCTTTCTACTGTCGTATGATAAAATCGTATTAAAAAGGGTACGTGGAAGGAGAGGAGTGTTTGAGATATCCGATAGGAAATAGATACAGTGTGTTATGTAAATACGTTCTATAAATAAGAAAAATAAAAGAGATAGGAAAAGGGAAAGAGAAAAAGAAAAAAATGTCTCTCGTTGAGACATTGAGCCTATCCACATATCTCTGAATAAATACTTGAATACCTTCCACGAAAAAAAAAGAAACCCGATCAATATCCAATATGAAATATCACGTAATGCTATCGTTGCACCAGCAAGTACTTCGTCATCATCCAAATATCCAGTGTCTCGTTCTTGGCTAAGAGAAGACGGCAGACTCTCTACTACCACACATCAACGATAATTGACAATTTTCATTACGATAATTCTAGAATAATTTGCCTATTTATTCTTTTAATTTTTTTATTTAAGAGAAAGGAGAAAAGAAAACCTTTGTTGTATAATTTGTATTATTATTATTATTATTATGCAAAAGAAACTTAGCGATCTTTAATATACCGAGTCCAAGGAAACTTTGTTTATTGAAAGAAACGTTTGTTTACGTGTTTACGCTGCCCGGATCAGAACTACGGAAGATGACGAGGCAGATTCGGGTTTTGGGTGCGTTCTTTGTATTACAGAATATTTCGCGCTATCTAAGATATTTTTTGTCATGCATATATATATATAACACGTTTGTCACACACACGTATATATTTTCTTTAGCATCTATTTTTAGGATGATCTATTTATTAATACTTGCACACACCCATTAACACTAACGATATACATACATATATATGCATATATATATGTATATATATACATATATATTAGCGTTAGGGTTGTTTCCTGTCGTGTATAAGACAAATAACTATTATAAGGAACGTACTGGCAGAACATTTAGTATTGCTTGAAGCAGTGCCATCGACGTCCATCCTACCTTTTGTTTTTTTTTTTTTTTTATAACGATTCTCTTATTTCTATTATTATTTCTTTGTTCCCCTTACCCCTTTTCCTCGTCCCCTGTACCCCCCCACGTACCCCCCATGATGTTGTTTCGCTTGTCGCTTCAGCAACGATGTTTGTATTGAGCTCGCATTTTCTGGGATTTCAGGAAAATTGTATACAATGATCTCGTGGCTATTACTCCTGAGCAGTATTTCAAGCAAATTACAAAACGTCTTGCTGAGATTAAGGCGGTGTCGGTAAGTGTGGTGAAACAAAAAAAAACAAACAAACACAAAAAAAAAAGATGCGTATCCGCTGCCGAGCGTGTGACAATGTGGAAAGAAATTTTATCCCGAAATATCTACGTTAATTACGAGGCTTTTTTTAATTAGGTGTTACATTAAATAGCGAAGTTATCGTTGCTTTTCAGAGCCCGGAGGAGCGGGGAATTGTCGTTCAAATTCTTGAGAGTGGATACAGATTTGTACTCGGATCTATTGGCGGAGGTACGTTCTACCGATTGATCCGAAATTTATTTTTTCTTATTTATATTATCATTATCATTATTATTATTATCATCGTATATATATATTCTATATATTTTGAATATTATTCGCATATTCACTTCGTAGGTTCTCTTTCACGGATATTATGCGAGACAAGAATCAATAGAATAATAACTGAGCTGACTATAATAATATAAACTGTCCCCTCTATCACTCTCCTCCACCCAATCCATCTCCCATCCTTCGTTAATTTTTATTTTTATATTATTAATCATCCATTTTATTTTTCATTACCAAGATTTCATATATTTGCCAATTAGTAATATCAGAATTTTGAAGGATTAACTCCTTCCTGTACTTTTTGATTTGACTCAATGAATATGTTAATGAATATGTTAAAGAAGGGGCTAATATCGCTATAGTCATTTTTGTTTTATTTTAAAGGACACCTAGTATTTTAACCCATTGACTGCCACGCTAATTTAGCGCGTCTTGGCTCTGGGTGCTACGGTTTTATTTTAAAGAAAACACGACGTTACGATCTAGTCGTCTAAGTTATCATTTTAATAGTTTTAATAATAATTTTAATAATAAAAATTGATAATCAATACGTTCTCTAAACTATAATACATTTTTCATTCATCCTTTCTAAGAATTTCTAACTCGAATAACCATTTGTAGCCAATCTAAACTCGCAGCACCCACTACGAGATATCTCGTAGTTGGCAGTCAATGGGTTAAATATTAAAACCACAAATATTATTATTTTTTATAATACAAATTTTGGCATTGCTAATTGACCGGTCCAATAACATTTTCCTATAATCGTTTTTTTTCCCCCATTCATATTACTTTTGTTTTTTTTTTTTAATTTTTTCGAATTAAATTTCAACCACAACCGACCATCAAATATATAAAACATATACATATGTTCATGTACAATGAATACAAATCATTCAGGCATGTTGTTGATGACTTTTTTTTATAAGAAAAAAAATAATGTACTTGGTTTCGTAGTTCGAATCTAATCGAAGAAAATGTTCTTTTGTTTATTGTTTTTAGCTGTCGGTGCTACAGTGGTGTATCCAATCGACCTGGTGAAAACACGTATGCAGAATCAAAGGACAGGATCTTTTATTGGGGAACTGATGTACAGGAACAGCTTGGATTGTTTAAGAAAGGTTGGAATCGAAAAGTCTCGCCATGTAACACCGTCTACATTGTTAATCATGAAGATGGTTATTTGCGTTTGACAGGTCATGCGACACGAAGGCTTTTTTGGCCTTTATCGTGGCTTATTACCCCAATTGATGGGCGTTGCTCCGGAAAAAGCTATCAAGCTTACGGTTAACGATTTCGTTAGAGATAAGTTTATGGACAAGAATGGATTTTTACCGGTTTATGGTGAAATCATATCCGGTGCTTGCGTGAGTATCAAATTTTTTCCAATTGTTTTAAACAAAAAAAAAAGAGAGGAGAAAAGTTCGATGAAATTATTTTTACGTATTTTTAGTATCATATTTTTGTTTTCTTCAGGCTGGAGGATCTCAGGTAATTTTTACGAATCCTTTGGAAATCGTGAAAATCAGATTACAGGTTGCCGGAGAAATAGCTGGAGGTACGAAAGTACGAGCATGGTCTGTGGTTAAGGAATTAGGTCTATTTGGATTATACAAAGTGAGTATGAAAGTTAGAAAAATAATAAAAACAATCTCTCGTCTGCATTTTCGTTAACACTTTATTTACTGCCACGCTGAATTCACTTGTTTTGCTCAGGACGTCATGATGATATTTTATGATGCAAGATTTTATAGAAATTAATCTTTTATTTAATTGTTCAATGGTGGACTTTTTATTTCAAAGTTATATTCTAATCAGCGATAATGTTTTAAATGCGCCAGCTGTAAATTTTCATTCAACTTTTTACAATTGAAGTAATTCAAATGTTCCTCCGGTCACCAATGAGACCACCACGGCGTCATTGGAGAAACCTCGTGGCCTGTCAAACGTGGCAGTCAAAGTGTTAAACGAATTTGTGATAATAATTAAAGAAATATATTTTTTGATTGTAAAAAAAAAATTATAGGGTGCTAAGGCATGCTTTTTAAGGGATGTACCATTTAGCGCAATTTATTTTCCAATGTATGCTCATATAAAAGCTAAACTGGCCGATGAAGGAGGATACAATACTCCACTCTCACTTTTATTTTCTGGTGCAATCGCTGGTGTACCTGCGGCAGCGCTGGTCACTCCTGCAGATGTAATCAAAACTAGATTACAGGTATTAACAAAAAAAAAGAACAAAAATTTAAATAAAATTAAATCAATCAAACGAATGACATATTTTTTTTTTGCAAATTTCAATTTGTTCAGGTCGTTGCCAGAGCAGGTCAAACGACATACACCGGTTTGCTAGATTGCGCGAGAAAAGTTTACAACGAGGAAGGTGCCAGAGCATTCTGGAAAGGAGCTTCAGGTATTTCTGATTCATATGAGATTTTATTCTATTACCGTTTCTACTTTTTTCTTTTTCTTTTCTATATTTTTCTAGCCTATTTTTGCTTTTATTATTTTTTCGTAAACCTCGCAAATAAGTGCACATAGAATTTATTTCAATCTAAATTTTAAAATCCATGCACAGAGCATCGTTCTCTTTTTCTTTTTTATATTTTTATTTCACTTTTTTTTCTATCTGCTTTAATATTATATATTTATCGTCATTTTCTATGTAATATATTTTACATTCTTTATTAAAAACAATATATATATATATATTAGGTACAATATTATAATTTAATTATTTATATTATAGTAATTGATAATTATTGCAATCTTTAATGCATTTGATGTATCTCAATGAATATTATTTGCTAGGAAAATATCAAAATGTGTTATATATTAAATAGATTATTATTATTATTATTATTATTATTTTTCATTAAAAGAAAAAGAATCGCATAATTTATGAACGCATTTAGTCTATGAAAAATGAGTAGTTTTAGTTGCATTATATAAATTATTAGAATTTCTTTTAAGTCAATTAAAAAAAAAGACATTCTAAACGGTTAGTAATATACTTTGATCTGGTCGATTGCATGCACGGGGAAATTTGGCCCTGGTGCATCCTTCGACCATTCTTCCCCCCCCAAAATGACCTGGCGACTTACTTCTCAGTAAGTACACTCTGCCTTTCTCTCTTTTTCTGTCTGTTTCTATGGGTTTTTATTTGATATTATTACCAATCCTTTTCTTTTGTTTTCTGTTTCAATTTCACTGCTACACAACAACGTATTACTTACAATTTTCTTCTGTACAGAGCGTGAAATTATATTGAGTGCAATGGTTTTTTTTTATATGAATTGATTGTTCTTTCATTTCATTTCATTCAATTTCACGTTTATCATTATTTACATAATTATGTACAGGGTGTTCTATAATTGATGATATATAAACAAAGAAGGGATAATTCTACGTAAAAAATTCAATCGACAATAAATAATAAAAAGATTTTATCATATTGACAATGTTTGCAAACATGTTAAAGTTGTACAGAAATTTGATCTGAAATTTGCTCTTTAAATTCGTACGAGTCTGAAACTGAATCAAGGAGGGGGTATACTTAATCGACAAATTATCATTTTTTTTTCAAAGATAAAACCTTATTTTATATTCTCGATTAAGTTTTTTTATTTTAATGTAGAATCATTCCTGTTCGTTGATACCAGGACAGTTACAGGACACACCTTATCATTAAAATTTCAGCCACGTCATTAAATAAATAAAATGCCACACACAAGTCACCAAATAATTCATTCGAAAGGAAGGAATTTTGTTGATGTATCTTTAAACGAAATATATTCGTTGTATAACAATCATATTCATTTATCATATTTTCAATGAAATAACAAACAACGGTGACGTCTTTTGCGTATTTATTGAACACATCTATATATTTAAAAAAAAAATCTTTACCTAGACAAAGAATAATGAATAACGAATATACGAACAACAAATACTCTTCGGGTATGCCTGCATAGCACCCTGTAGATTCGTAAATCCAATAATTAATCCCAGCAATGAGAATTTAATTGAAACCCTAATTTCGCGAATTATTTTTCTTACAGCACGAGTGTTCAGATCGTCTCCGCAATTTGGTGTCACACTTTTCACGTACGAGTTGCTGCAAAGGTTATTTGTAGTTGACTTTGGAGGATCGTAAGTAATTTTCATTTGGTTATTCCAACAAAATATATTCATCGATTAATCGTGACTATTTTTTTTTGTGTGTTATTCGCTTTAAAAGAAAGAAACAAAGAAATTTCACGTGCATGCGATGAAAATGAAAAATTTATTTATTATACGAAACACAGCAGGGCTGTTTTATTGAAAATAAGATAATATTTTTGCAAATGCAACAAAATACGAATAATTAACAAAATAATATTAATATTATAATAATACCATATTTATTATAATCCCCGAACCCCCTTCCCCACCCTGCTTAACATGTGTTACAAGAAAATGAGAGTATTTTTTATATATTAGGGTTGTCAATTATGAAATATAGCAAATTTCAATTCAATTGCATTGAATTTATGCTCCATTTCATACTTGACAATCTAATATATATACATCGAGGATTGAGTTGTTTAAATAAATTTAATTGATATATGCGATACATTAAATTTAATATGCACGTATCTTTGGTATATCATAATTTAAAAATTATCACATGGAATATTTTGATATATATATGAACGTATAATAAAATTATTAATTAAGTTATTGTTGTAACTATATTAATACAGATGCGATCCCGATACCTGTGTGGTCATATTAATTATATTAATGATATATATTTAATCCTAATACTTAAAATAAATTAACAAAAAACTAATCTGCATGTAAACTAAAATGCTTTAATTGTGGCTTTAATTATAAATAATTAATGAAGAGTAACAACGTAAACACATTTTAACATTCGCTTTTAATATGCTTATGATAATGTATTTGCAGTACTGTTGCTTAAAAAAAAAGGTATATAAACATTAATAGATTAACATTAATTAATTGAGGAATAATATAATTAATAACAATAACAAATCTTAAATTCCAGTCGACCATCAGGGTCAGAACAAAGGGTGCCTGCTACAGGATTGGTAGATGAAGTACGATCAACAAATCCAGATCACATAGGTGGCTACCAAATAGCTTTGCCAGTTTTTAAAGGAATAGAGAGCAAATTTGGTCTATGTCTACCCAGGTTCCAAACAGTTACTCCTCATCCTAACGACAAACCACAAAAAATGCAGTAACATCATTAGCTAGAAGATATAAGCTTGTAGCACAATTCTGCTGCCATAATAGCGTACAAGTATCATTGGCTGTTTGGTTCCTTCTAATTCCAAGATTGCAGAATGAAAATAAACAGAATAAGGGGAAAGATTACATTTTCAAATGATCGATCTTATTAACAACACGTTGTTCTCTATTAACACAAGTGATTTGACCACTAAATACTTTATTATGTGATTACTATTAATAATGAGGAGTCAATATAAGATGGAACATTAATTAGGTCATTGTCAAATACACAATTCTAAGCTCTTTGTATTTAATTTTAATAAACCTTACAGATTTTTTTTTCTAGGATCCATTGACTAATTGTCTGTTAGATATTGGCAGTAAGTAAAATAAATATCTATTATGCTAGTTAGTTATGAATCGTAATGCTGAAAATATATTTTTATTTGGTATGAGATTAAAAGATTTTGTTATCGAATAATTTAAAAAAAAAAAAATGTTTTATCACTGCGAACTGTTTATTTTCACGTTTGCATGAAATAAGTTCATTAAAAGTTTGAAGATTTGATCATTAAATCGATTCACGATTACAATAAATATTTAAATAACGATATAATCAAGTACCGTGTAACTAAAACGTGCAAAATCATGTCGTCCATTTGTATGTTAGTCCGTTTTTATGAAATTAATATCGTAAAGAAAAGAATAAGAAAGAAAGAAAAAAATATATATGTATATATATATATATAAATATATCTTATCTACCTTTTACAATAAATATAATACAATTTTTCAAGAGACTATTTTACAATATGTACGATATTTTTTGATTTCAACTTTATATGATCTTGGATCGAGAGAAGTATAGAAAATATTTTCCTTAATTCGTCGATTACATTTGATTTTTTTTTCATATTCTTTTACATAAAAATGTTTCACTGTAACTCAATGTATGGTGTATTGTTTGACCCGATTTTTATTTTTTTGGGTAAAGATTTTCATTTTTATTTTGTAGGAAAAAAATTTTTTTTAACAAACACTTCGTTTTTTTTTTATTATCGATAATTGGAATGATTCGTAATTTTATTATAATGTATTCTATACCATTTATATTTGATAGGACAAATACTATTGGGTATTAGAAACATTTCTCTCGAATGTTATTTTCATTTATGATACTTCGATCCAGTTTAAACTTTTTTATTTTCTCTAGTCGTTACTGCCATATTTTAATTTAACTAATTATATATGCATATATACACGGAGATATATTTAGTCTATGGATCCTATATCTATGATGATTCTATTAGAAATATTTTCCACTAAAGAAGCTATAAGATTTTTTCAGTCGAATAAACAAAAAAAGGAATATATATAAAAAAAGAATAATAGAAGAAATGATTGTAATAGGAAATTTTCGATGCTTCTTACGACATATAATTTGTATCAAAATTATTTTCTATATAATATTTCTATTTCTATTAAGCTTGAAAAAAAAAACTACACGCACACACAGATTATGTCAACGGTATCGTTGCAAATATATTCCTAATTATATGACTGAAAACTTTCAATGATGTTATCCAAATTTTGCACGCTAACATTTTATTGATCAAGTTTATTGAAAACGATACACATACATACACATACATACACACACACACGCAGCCATATTTCTTTACATTTCATACTTAAATATGTTTTAATTAATAATGTTATTAAAATGTTTAACTCATCGTAAGTTCCATCGAGGGTGGTAATTAAAATTGCGGTATGTGTTAAGGAGCTGTTATAGAAAAAAACAAAAAATAATTAAAAATGAAAAAAAAAAAAGGAAAAAGAAGGAAGGATAAGAAGGATAAAAAGAACAGAAAAGATATATAATTAAAAAAATAATAAATAAAGAAATAATAAATAAATAAATAAATAAAAATAAAACGATCTTTTTTATATACATAAATTGCAACAGAACAAAAATTTGCATTAGATGTATTTTTCTTTCTCAAATATTTGTATTATCTACTTCAATCTCACAACTTTCTATCTATCTCTCTCTCTCTTTCTCTGTCTCTCTGTAAATCAGTTTTTTTTTTATAATTATTTTTTTAGAACTAAACTGAGAAGAGAAATTTCCACTAACTATTCTTCAAAAGGCCTGAAACATTTGATGTTCCCTCCTATAACCAGTTCGATATCTGTAAGAATAAAAATAAATTAAGTGTGAAAGAAAAGAAAAAACAAAAATATAAAAAAAACAAGAGTATAGTTTAATTCTTGAGAATGTTAATTTCGTACGATTACTTTGTATCGATTAGAATCTGCTTGGAAATCCAGAAAAGATACAAAGAAAGGCGTACGAAAATTCCACATTCTTCACAAATTGTCCAAGACGCTCGAGATTTTTCGAGATGTCCGTAATTTCTCAAAACACACTGCTGTACTATCGCCATATTATTATTATTATTATTATTATTATTAT
>JACGTP010000074.1:434052-539966 GCA_023678845.1 Mischocyttarus mexicanus
TTTAATTGCCACGCCAAAATCACGTGTTTTATTATGCAAGATTTCATAGAAATGAATCTTTTATTTTTCATAGAAATGAATCTTTTATTTGAAACATAAAAATGTTTCATCGTTCGATGATGCACTTTCAATTTTAAAGTATATTCTAATCTTTGGTAATGTTTTAAAGGAGTCAACTGTAAATTTTCATTCAACTTTTTACAATTGAAGTAATTGAATGCTCCGATCACCAATGACCACCGTGGCAGTTAAAGTGTTAGGAAAGTTTATGTTGTTTCTTTATCGATTTGAACGTCATTAATTTTTGTTTGTGTGCGTGTTTCTTGCTTACCAAATATACCAGGCAATTAATATATATTTTTTTGTTCTTTATTTTAAATTGATCGTCCTTTTACTTACGAACGTTTCTATAATTATCGTGTACTTCTGCGCAACTATCTGCCCATTTTTGTGCCACGTCTGCCAACTCGTCGTCCCATAACTAAAAAAAGATAGAAAAAGAAATAGAAACTTACTATGTCATTTTCTTTCCCATTAAATTCAAATCGATTTTCTAGAAGTTTTCTTTACGAACGATACATGTTGATATTACCATTTAAGTATATAGGGTATTACTGTGAACTATAAATATCAATTATAAGAAAATTGTTTAGAAAAGTAAGCTTTGTTTAGATTACAAATCGATTATTTTGTTATATTTTGAAAAATCATTCAATTAGTCTAGAAAATCATTTATCATATGTCGCATAATATCAAAGTTATATGTAAATTTAGTAGATTAATTGTGCCCATAATTATGAAAGTAATATTAAATAAATTGCATTTGATTTTGTATTTGAATTTCATATAATGTTGAAATTACAATCACTGATCTAATGGTTCAAATAACTGATAAACTTATTTTTTTTTTAAATTTTGACTTAAATTACTTTCATAATTATGTGCACAATTGTTTCATACATGTATAACACGTATATATGCACGCATGTATACGTGGAGGATTATTCTGTTTCACGTTTACACGTACTTACATACCATTTCCATCATATTAGCTGCTCCAGGTTGACCGTGAATTTGTCCCAGTGCCACCAGTTGCCTCAAACGATTATGTTCGTCCAATATAATCTGTTTCTCTTCGCAGGATATTCTACCAGAACCTGAAATAAAATTTACGAAGGAAAAGAAAGAGAAAAAAAGGGAAGGATAATCACGGGTTTAGATTTTCGTGGTCACTTGAAAGGTAGTTTTGTTGCAACTAGCCACATTAACATTCGGTGTAAACACCCTTAACAAGGGATACGAGCAAACGTTAAAGTGAACAACCCAGGGTACTTTGACAGCGGCTTAACCGCAACAACCACCACTGTAAACTTTACTCCTACCATTCCTTTCCTGTTTCTCTTTCATCTCTGTTTCACTTTCTTTTTCTTTTCCCTTTTCTCTTTGTCGAGTGATATATCCAGTACCCAGGATTGGAGGATTAAGGGTTTTAAAACTTGTCCATTTACTTAAACCCATCCACGTGGCAAGAACGGACAAGTTTGACTACTTTGTCATCTCTTTGTTAAAATCATTATTATTATTATTTTTTTACTTCAAAAATATCAACGATTCAACCACGTAATTGCTTTACTTTGTTTTTCTTTTTCATCATTTTGAAAGAAAAGATATTTTCTTTTTAGTTGGGTCATATTTAAAATAGGAAAATATTAGCTTGGAAACTATGGAACGGAAGTTTTTGGTTAGTTTTTATTTCTATTCAATGCTCGTTTCATAGTTTTCAATTTAATAGAACGGTGTATTCGGTGTTACACGTTGTTAAATTAATTTGAAATATTTATATCAAAAGATTGGAATAAAGATTATTTAATATTCTAATGATAAATAAATGTTATATTATTTATTATTGTTTATTTTAAATAGAAATAATAAATTGTTAACGATTATTAGTCATTTTTATTTTTATTTTTATTGTAGACACGAGATTGAAATAATTAAGGAATTTTATTCGATCACAAAAATACTATTATCGTTATTCATAGCATAATGAAATATATTTGAATGTAATATCGATCTACATTATTTAGGAATTTTTTTATCCCAATTAGGAAAGATTGTAAGATAGCGTGATATTATTTAATTTCATTTCTGCCTTAGGTGCTATCTCGAAATATTCATCTCTCTCTCTTTCTCTACCTTTCTTTCTTGCTTTCATACTCAATTCTGTACCACCTGGTATTTTTTTTTCTTCTCTCCTTCCTTCCTTCCTTCCTTCCTTTCTTACTCTTCATCGTTCTTTTTTACAGATTGCTCCACTTTCCAGAAAACTTTACCTCAGATCTTGTTTAATCGTACTTCTCTCCTCTTTTTTTTTTCCTTCCCCAATCATGAGTTCAACTATTTGATATTTTTACGATAAATAACTTTGTATCATAGACACACACACACATACACACACACAGATACTCACAGATTCTTTTCAACGGTTTTAATAAATTAAACTCAATTTTAATCCGTTCAATACAAATATTTAACGTTTACTCCATTTCATATTTTAAAATATTTTCGCATATGAATCATTTTGATTTACGGATGGTTCATATTTTTCCCTAAATTCTTACAATACTTTAAAGATTGCTTTTCCCAAAAGGTTGTTCCGATAATGTTGCGGTTCTCTAAGGTATTTCGTAGGTATTTATAACAATGTCAGCAGGATGTGCATCTACAACGTGCATACGAATTTACTAACGGACGATGAAATTTTGCAATATACAGGAACATACCTACTACACGCGAGAGATAGGTCTACATATAACATCCTATATAACCGTCACGGATAATTGGATTTTCGGTAGTTATCGACGATTATAGAAATTTTACTCCCTTACGGGCACATTTCAACTTTTTCCCCTCAAAACTCTTTATCCTCGTACTCGTTAAAATATTACTTTAAAAATACTTTTCAATACAAAATTACTATTTTCCAAGAGAGTAGTTTTCAATAAATGTCTATTTTTTGTATTCAAATATTAAATTTTTTTTGGAGGAAAAAATAAATATCGAATTTCTTTTTAATTATAATTCGAATAATAATTTGAATACAAATTTTCTTAACTTCTTCAATTTCTCATTGTCGGATAATATTTTTTGATTATTATTAGTATTGTCAACTATGAAATGGAACAAATTTTCAAGTCAATTACGTGCATTTTCTGCTCCATTTCAATATTTGACAACTTAAAATATGACCAATTTAAGACAACAATATTTGTAAATTCTATTTGGTTTTTTGTTGATCACATGAAATACTCGAAACTTATGACCTATATTTAAAAAGCTTTCCGTGATTATCTCACTTCGTTTTATTTACAATCCAGACAAATATACTAAAGGGTTTTAAATAATTTTTCGTTTTGACCTATCGGAAGCACTCGCGATAGTTCGTTTCCGAGTTAAATTTACACCTTTAATCGATATTCTGATTCGACATCTCAACTATACGATTGGAGTAATCTCTATCATATATATATTTCGTATATAAATTAATGAAATATATGTTAGACCGATTTACCTATATTCAGAACTATTTCGAGATAATTAAACTTCATTCGATGTTCTCTCTTTCTCTGCATTAACGTTTATATTAAAATTATCATTTAATGGTGTACAATAAATACCAATTAAATATCATTTATATATTCTAATTATCCTCGTCGCATATAAAATAACCACAAAATCATTTAAATGAAATTTGAAGAAAAAACAAATACATAAAATCAATTGATTAATAAAAAAGCAGTAATCAATTTTTTTTCCCCAAAAAAGATATCTATCTGTCAAGAGTGTAATAAGAGTAGGTCACGATAAAAATAAAAAAAGGGATGAAATTTTATATGGATTGCATCGAATTATTAATTAACAATGATTTACATAAACTCACACAGATATGCATATTCCCAGGATTTGTAGAATGCATACGAGAATCGCATGCTGTGAGAGATCAACGTCGAGTTATCGATTCTTAAACAATCAATACGAGTCAATCCTTGTGAAACAAGGAATGAATGTGAAGGAATGAAACAACCATAAATAGGGAAAGAGAGAAAGAGAGAGTACATAAACTTTGAATAAGATTGAATCGAATAGGAAACTCGTCATAGTACAGACCTCGTCACACGCAGTCCATTTAGGTGCGATCCACGATAAACTGGATGAAACAGAACAAATATGTATGTGTTTGTATGTGTGTGTATGTGTGTGGGTTAGTACGATGGATCGAAGAGAATCGAATCGGTTACATACTGACCAAGCCCTTCTCATTTCCGCCAAGAAAAAAGAAATTGACGTTTTAGACAGTTGTTGGGACGGGAACATAACGAGTGCATTAATTTGATTTATACGTTGTCTGTCCAACCAGAGAAAGAAAAGAGACTGTTGCGAACAGTCGTTTATACTCTCTACACATATACACATTCACACACATGTACATGTGTACACATGTGCACAAAATGCATATATGCATGTTGATGAACGTGTATCATTCGTATGTATAAATGCATCTTCCTTTCTCTCTCACTCTCTTTCTCTCACACGTATTCTGTTTTTATTATACGCGTGTTAGTGTCTATACATGTATATGGTGTGTGTGTGTGAACGTACGTAGGTGGACGTTTAGAACAGGTGGTTATTAATCGACGAAAGGAAAACAAAGCGTACCTTACCCATTGCTCGTCGTGTCATCGCCACACTTTCATTTAATTAAAAGCGATTTTAATCCTGGGTGGTAATTATCGTTCTTACAAAGTCTGTATTTTATTATCTTCCTCCTTGTTTTTACCTTTTTTATTTTATTCTTTATAATTTTTTAAAAAAGGGAAGAGAATATGTTTCTAACAATTTTGGGAAATTTAATCTCGTCCACATATTCAATACTCTTCCCATTATTTTATTTCTAACATTTTGGGAAACTTAATTTCGCCCACATATTTAATACTCTTCCTATTATTTTATATTATAATTTATTTTGTTAAGATAATTTCAAAGTTTAATCTAGCATTTTTACAATATTAAATTGAAAAGTATTGAGACGTTATTTCAAAAATTCGAAACACTATGCAGAAAATGTCAATTCGATTGATAAAATTTAATATCCGCAACACGGTGTAATATTAATAAAAAAAAAACCCCAAGAGAGAGAGAGAGAGAGAGAGAGAAAGAGAGAGTAATCCAATATTCTTTTAATCAATCTACTAACACAGTCTGCATAATCGCATTATCAAGGTAAACATTTCGTTAATCAATTTTTCCCTCAACGATTAATCTCAAACTCGTACACTCTCGAAGCCTAGTTACGGTATTCTTCGAATATTTGTTCTTTAAAATGATAATTTCATTTATAAAATATCCGATCAAAGAGAATATACATTTACTTACGTAGGATCTTCTTTCCCGTGCAATTAGCTCGTACCATGTTGAAGGATAAGATAACAGGAACGAGGATACCAAGTAACAGGGTAAACTGGTTAAGATTTTTTCTTAATATCGTTGGCATACTCGGTATGATCCAATTTTCTCTTACGTTTAATTAAAAAAAAAACAACAAACAATAAAAAATAAAACTTGAAAGAACGGTGGAACAGGTAAGAAAAATAAAAATACGTCTACGTGTGTTTGTGTTCGAGTTGCAGCTGGTTGACAAAGAACAACAACAACAACGACAACAAAATAAAAATGCACGTGGTTTTTATCCAACGAGAACTGTCTGTCTGTCTCTCTCGACACCAAAAAAAAAAAAGAAGAACCGATTTACCGATTAAATCTTTCACAAATTTACGAGATATCCTTTTTTTTCGAAGAGAAGAAGAAGAGACACATGGAAAGTGCTGCGAACCGGTCACGAGATCGAGAGAAAGACTAATAGTCTGCCAGGCTACCACTCCTGTCTTTATATTTATTGAGAGCTATACCTCCTCTCTGTGTGAATACATCGATTAATTGTCAATGTGTAAGATGTGTTGGTGATCACTGGGTAGGAGGTGTGTTGCTGGAGAGAACAGGGGGGGAAGAGGATTACCCTTTCCTTTTTTTCTTTCTAATTTTTATCTCTCGTCAATTTTTATCTTTTAACCCTACCTCAAACCCTTTCCTTTTTATTATTTTATTCAGACTTCGTTTCCTCTTTTTAATCTATTTCTTATTCATTTTCGCGGTATCAACCTTGTATTCTTGTAATAATTTTCTTTTTTTTTATATTTTCATGCTTGTTCTTACTCTCTTTTTTTTCGTAGCTTATTGTATTTTTTGTATTTTGTTATTCGTGATATGGTAAACACGCATGCACAACGTTACGTTATTATTTATTTTTAGATTATTTCCATCCTATTGTTTGTTTAATAATATTTGTTCATTTATTTTATATAATTTTATATAACACGTCAATGCCGTACACGTATAACATTTACGTAATTATAATTATTATTATTATTAATAATAATATTATATTTTTTGTTTTAATTCAGATCCTAATCCGTGGCATTGTTTCAAATCATCTGATATTTACGTACATTTGATTGTTTTTTTTTTTCTGTATTGTTTTATTCAGTCCATCGTAGATTCGAGGTATTTGCACGCAATCCTTTCGAATAAGAATTGAACAGGTTTGCCAACCTGCGCGCATTCTTTGATCCCCCAACAGGTCGGATATGGACAAAGGCTTTTTTTTTGTTCCTATCAAGTCCGGATGAATTGTTGTGTATATAATACACACACATACATACACACATATATACCATATATTGCACATGTGTATTGAAACAGAACAGAGTTCGATCCGAGCATAGGCCGTATGATTTGATTTGGAATTTCACGTGTCGTCCGTTTATGCTTTGATGCCCATTTCGATAGCAAAACGATTCCATCGATTCTTATTCCGAATTAGTTGCATCGGTGACTTTCCTTGGCTACCATTGAGATCATCTTAGATCTACGATATCTCGGAAAAAAAAGTACAAAATATATTATCTTCTTTATTTATTTATTTTCCTTCCTCGATTTTATTTCCATTTTATTCCTCTAATAATAATTCCTTTCCTTATCTTTTCTTTTTTTATTTATTTAACGCGACAAAGAATACAATTAACATTTCGCCAATTTAATATATTCTTTTTGTTTTTTTACAGTCGTAAAATAAAATATTATTAGGTTTATCAAGGTATGAAATGAAGCAAAAAATGCACATAATTCAATTGAAAATTTGCTTCATTTCATATTTGATGACAAACTTAATATCTTCCTTAAAAAACCCTTGTTTTTTTATCCTCGTAAAGATGACTCGTAAAGATATTTTTTTTATGTTATAGAGAATTATAATATAATAATAAAAAAAAAGGAAAAGAATAAAAAGGATTATTGATATATTCGATGTTTGAGATGAGACCAAGGAAAGATAAATCAAGAATGAATATATTAACGCAGAATCGAAAGGACGAACAAATGTGGACCATTTTGGTTTCGTTGAAAAGTTCAACCTTTTTTTTTTTCTTTTTCGTGGCTATCCTAATAAATATAGATTTTATTGTCCTATAAATATATTTATTTATATGCATTTCTTTTTTTCCTATACGAAATTATTTTCTTTCGGTGGTGCAAAAGATTTTTAAACGGAAAGTAGACAATTCAAATAAACTGGTCTCGTATTACGACCGATATTTTGTTTTTTTTTTGGTTTTCTTTTTCTTCCTTTTCCATGGTTCCTATTACCGAAACTCGTATCTCTCGTTAAACTGGTTAATTAAATATAATTTTATGCAAATTTTTCTGACCACCTAAAAATTCGCGAAAACAACGACAACAAAAATAAATTTAGCAGGAATTTAAAAAAAAATAGAAATCGTGTTTTTCCTTTTAGGTCGTGAACAGGGGTGGGTTTGGGTAGAGGGTCACTCGTTTAACTTGATTAAAAACTACGACGATACATTTTTCAAAGAGCAATTTTAATCTCAACTACGAACGATGAATTTCAATCGTCATTGGTGATTCGTACGCTCGTACAAATTTTCCAGTCACTCTTTTGCAATTAATTATGGATCTAGAAACATTATTCGTATCGTATCACTCGATTAAAGTTAAATTAAATTTGTCAAGTATTAAATGGAGCAAAAAATACACATAATTGTATTGAAATTTACTGGTATTTCATAGTTGACAGACTTAATTACTCATCAAACTTCCTTAATTTGATTGGAGTTTTTTTTCTATTTCAACGAAACTGGAAGAAAATATTTCTTTTCTTATCAAATAAATTTAGAAATATTTTTCAAACGATGATATATTTTTCTAAGTTAATTAGAAATCTAATAATAATAAGATTTACGATAATTTGAGAGATCTGTGAGAATCTTTGGAAGGATAGAAAATTTCATAAAAATATGTTTTATAGATCCTGAATTTTATAAACATACACACACACACATAGACACACATCATACGAAGGAAGATCTTTCAAATGACAATGATCAAAGATTTAATTAAACTTGTTTAATTTTTCTAGAAACAATTAACATTGCAATTTTTTATATTAAAAATCTAGACTATTAAAAATGATGATGATGATGATAAATTAATATTAAAAGTCCGTTTTATTATACCCAATTAAGTAATCGCTGTGATTTTCCTTGTGCATTAAGAAATTGATCGCACGAGACTGCGTGGCGTGTTCCTTTCGCAAATTTGACGTCCGTTAATTATACGAAAGGTCGACGAGAGAAGGTCAGCGGGGTAAGACGAGAAATGAACGGAAAAAAAAGAAAAAAATAAAAGAAGAAGAAGAAGAAGAAAAAAATCATTAACGAGGCACATTAATAACGGCACAATGATCTGATCGAGGTCAAAATAATTGTACGTATGTATGTATGTAAGTGTGTGTGTGTTCTTTTTCACATAATCATATTTTACACATAATTATTATTGTTTTAATGTAATTATCATTTTTAATAATCATTTCCAAGATTAATTAGGGTCATCAATATTTTTTACTCGACTGGTGTTTAAAAAAATAAAACCAAAATTACCAAACTTTTTATTTCACTTTTCTTTCTTTTTTTTTTTAATATTTCTGGAATATTGGTATAATTGTTTATTGATATTTTGTTATAAATAAATGACGTTCCATCGAATGAGAATTTCAATCAATTAATTAAACGTTAAACAACACCGATGAATCAAAAATTCGTTGTGTAATTAATTATTTACCGTTGAATGTTTGTTATCGAATAATTTGTTTTCAATATCAAAAATCATAACTTCGAATATATTTATTTATTAGATATTAAATTAATCAAAAAATTAATACATTGATCGTGTTTTTGTTAATAGAAACGTAACGTAATATTATATAAATAAATAAATAAATAAATACGGGTGTTAATGTTGTTCACGTAACACGTGACAATGGTGTAGAGAAATTTCATCAGCCTTTAAAATCCTTTCTATGAAAATCTCTAAACAACTTATGAAACATTCGAGTTTGAAATGTTCTTAGAGTAAGACAGACAGACAGATAGACAGACAGATAGACAGACAGACAGAAATGAGAGGAATAATTCATATTTCATATTTAAACAGTGACTTACAATTAGAAGAATTATTCTTGCGTTTGTTTTTCCAATGAATTTAATAACGATCGAGATTAAACGATAATATTGACGATAAGGTAAATCCATTTTTCGTGTATCTACTAAAATCCTAAGAATCGTATTACTGTATATAAATCAAGATAAAAATAAATATATTTTTGTCTTCTTCTCTAATATAAAAAATCATCTCAAAAGATACAGATTTTAGATTTTGTTTGTAAAATATCTCGAACTACGCATCTTATCAATTTTGTGTTTTATATTTTAATTTTTTCTTTCTAAGAAGGGAAAAATCTGTTTAAAAATTCATGTAGAAACGATCGGGTTTTGCGAAATCTATTTGATCTGTACGAGCATAAACAACAATATGTATAATACCCTACGTTTTAGGAAACAAAATTTCAAGTGCCTTTGATGTTAGACACCTGATGCCGGTCTAATGTTCCAGTCATTTACATAATTACGGTCGCATTGATAGAACCGATTAGGTTTCCTATGGGAATTAGGATACACGTATACACTTACACACGCATATATGTTAAAGTATATTTCTGAAAAAGCGATATATATACAAATTTCACTCGTTACGGTTCGTTCAAATGTAGACGAAGGAAGAAGAAGGGAAAAGAAAAGGGAATTGTCAATTATCGATCCCAATCTAAAATCTAACTTGGAACATTTTTCCTATAATCAGATGAGTATATTTACGAGACAAGTTTGGAAATACGAATAAACATAAATTAGTCGGAGATTTTATATTCGTTTATTTGATTTCATTGAAAAATGTCTTTTTCGGAAAGAAAAAAGATTATTTCGTCGGTATTTTTCGATCATTTTTACGTTTTTATTTTATTTTATTTTATTTTTTCTCGGTGTAATATTTTGATACGTTTTTAAACGGAAAGTAACTTGCCATAAACCTGCTCGGAAATTAGTTAAAGATTAAATATCGTCGTATCTGATATCGGGGCTAGGATTCTTGTTTGCGGTCACACCTCCTGGAACTACCAAAGCCACTTAAGTGCAAGCTCACTGAGCCTGATTAATTAATCATCTCGATTTCGAACAACGGGGTTTGTGCTTTATCTTGCTTGAGATACCCCATTAACTTCAGGTGTTTATATTTTTTTAACTTTATAATTATATATAATTAATAAAATCACATTGAGAATATCATCTGTACACTTTTCTTGATATCTTTGACCACTCAATTAAAATTAAAAGTGAAAAAAACAATTTAAATAATCTCATTGAAATAATGAAACTTTCGTAATCCATTGTTTAACAAATAAATACAAAGTATCTCTGATTAATAATTTAAAATCAATTTCGAGATTATCGATGTATTTTGTATTCTTACCAATTTATTTTTATTCAATGAAATTTTCTTATTTTCGATAAATAAAATAAACAATTGAAAAATTCCGATAGTTGTTTACCAGACTTCTATTCTCGGAAAAGATAAAGCAATACACATAAACGAACCTTAACATGCGTTTCTATACCTGCCTTCCCCCTCATGTACACAATAAGAAGGATGCAAACATATGTTTTGAATAGGGTAAACGAAAGTTAACAATACCATGCGTTGTTTTGATTCATGACTTGTCGTTTACCTTGAGTCATACAGTCTACGGTCCACCGTCTTCAGGGTTATACGTAAGTGAAAACTTGCTTCTACCACTCGCTAACATTTCAAGTACCTCCTTTCAATGTGTTTAATACATCCCATCATATACTCGTTCATATGTGTGTCAGTGTATTCGAGTATATACGTCAATATTAAATACACGTATATGCACATATGTATGTGCCTAGTCTCATATGTCTACATGTACATAGGTGTGTAACGAAACATATATGTATACATGTACATATATATGTGACTAGTTACATATGTGTACGTGTACATATGTTAATAAGAGCGTATTACACATATGTGCCGTTTCATCTATGACATAATCAAGTAACTTCGTTAAAAATGTTCTGTTAGACTCGTTCATTGAACGTGGCCCTTTTCTGTTGGAACTGTTAGCGTTGGTCATTAAAACTTAAGTACTTTTGTAAATTGTTACTAACCTGTGTCGTTAGAGTTTCAAACTCTCTTGCTTTCTCTCTTCCTCTCTTACATCCATTCTCTGTTTCTTTCTCTCTCGTTGGATCCTAGATGAACTCTTCTTCTCTTTCACTAATGCATTTAAGCTTACTCTACCCTGTTTATTCAAGGCATACCTAAAACCTGTAACGTTCTCTTATCTTTTAC
Source organism: Mischocyttarus mexicanus (assembly GCA_023678845.1). Lineage (NCBI taxonomy): Eukaryota > Metazoa > Arthropoda > Insecta > Hymenoptera > Vespidae > Mischocyttarus > Mischocyttarus mexicanus. The sequence continues at coordinate 445,948 of JACGTP010000074.1, forward strand.
GTTATTTCATTTTTAAAAAAATATTTTTTACGTTTTTATGCGATTTTTATTCGTTCTTGTCCCTCGTTTACATACGTTCCTTTTTCCCTTTTATTTCTCTTCTTTCCATCTGTTTTATTTTATTTTATTTTTTACTTCAACACACAATGTGCAGTTATTCGCGTTATGTCAGATTATTTCCTTGGATTATTAAACGGTATTATAATTTATCAAACGTATTATTAATACGCGAGATTTATTTTTCTATTCGTTATCGTACGCAATTATACAACTTCTCTTATATTAATAATTATAGGAAATAGTTAATTATTTTTTCTTCATATTTTTTTTTCTTTCTTTCTATTACAACAGACCGCATTACGAATATGTTAATCGTATTCATGAGATTTTCCATAATCGTTTGTTTTATTGATATCGGTATTTCCGTTTACGTATTATTGTTCACACATCGACCACTCACAATTTTGTTTTTTTTTTTTACCAGGTTTTCCGTATCTTATCTTATCCTCACGTCACGTCAAATTTAACATTTTTTTTCTTTAACAATTATACATAAATTTACAGTATACGTGTTTACGTGAATGAAATTTAGAGAAACAGATGGGAAAGAATTCTTTGCACGAATTTAACTCGACGATATTTTACGATCGAAGATCGACGATTTCCTTTCTATCTTTTTCTTTGGCACTGTAGTTTGTCTCCAGATAGGAAACTATTTTGAGATTCTCTCATCAATATGTAGATTATATTAATATTAAATAGCTTCTTGATGCGAGTGTTTACCATTTTCTATAGAAACGTGTATACGTTCATTGAAACAAATTTATTATGTATCGTTCTACTGGAGCATCATCGTATTTAGAAACGTCAATATTTATCAATTTAAATGGATGATCTAACATAGAAAACGTATGCTAATTAGATTTTTTACTAATGAATATTATTAAGATGATACACGAATAAGATAAGATTATAATTGTAAATCTTACCTTATTGTACTATCTTTGTATTAGATTGAAGCAGAGTAGACAGATGTTTAATTTGTATAATTCAATAATAATTTATTAATGAGATAGTTTGCGACACCAACTGATATGAATATTTGTTACATTTAAAAATCAATCGTCTCTTCTAGAAATAATATTCAAGAAGTACATTTTATATTTTCAATTATAAATCAAATTAGAAATCTTACCTTATTGTACTATCATTGTATTACATTGAAGCAAAGTATATAGTTGTTTAATTTGTATAATTCAATAATAATTTATTAATGAGATAGATTGCAATACAAATTGATACGAATATTTCTTATATTTTAAAATCATACATCCCTTCTAGGAATAATATTCAAGAAGTACGTTTTAAATTTTCAATGTTGGGCCAAATGCCAAGAAACAAACAAAAAAGTAAAATTTAAAAAGGATCCGATCGAATTCGACGATATCCAGGATTCGACTTTGTCGAAGACGCGGAACGAACGAACGAGCGAATTACCTTCGTTCATTTTAGATTCCATCGTCCTGATTCACGTAGTTCCTTTCAAAGGTTCGGTAAAAATAAATCATCGGGTCACTGGTTTATGAGATAGAACGTTTTCTATCTTTCTCTTGCTTTAAAAGAAAATGTTCTTTTCCAAACAGGCGAACTGAATTTATTAAACTTGTGCTAGGAAAATTGTAAATATGCATCAGCGAGTTAGTTTTACAGTTAAACAGCATAAACCTCTTTACTATTGGTTGATGTTCTTTCATGCTTCCGTCAAGAATTTCTTTAACGAAGAAACATTTCTTCTTTGAATTCAACAAAGAAAAAAGAGGAAGGAAGAGAACATTTTTCTCGACAAACGCGTTAGAAATATTTTTATTATTCTCAGATCAAAACGATTATAAGAAAAAGAAACAAAAAATCGGTGTAATATTTAATAGAATTTATTGATATTAATTATTTGTTAATTTCACTTTGGATTATTTCGTTGATTATTTTGTTTTTCTTAAAACACATCAACGTTTATTCAAACACATGATCGAGTCGAAATATTATAAAACATTTCTACAATACCTCATAGGATTATTTCGATGAACGAGAAGAATCCTGACGTCACTAGGATTCACAATCATGTGAAAGTTTGTCTATTTTCTAAGAAAGTATTCAACCGAGAGAGAATCCCAGTTCGTAGGTATTGAAACCGTTCCTTGGTACATAGAAAGAATAAAAAGAGGTTGTGTGATGGGGGTTGAGAAGAGGATGGAAAGATCAAGGGGAAGAGGAAAGTGGAAGAAAGTGTTGAAGGTCGTGGTAGAAGAAACGAGTTGGAATGAGACAGCACGTGGTGGGAGGGGAACTGGTAGAATAGAGTAGAAGCAAATTAAAGTTGTAAGGTGCAGGTGCGAGATGTGTATCCTGCATAGGGAACACGAGATTTTGTAATATCAAGTTCCTCTAGCAAAGATGTATGCATGCATGTATGCATGTACGTATGCATATATGTATGCACGTGTCGGTAAGAAGATAAGAAAAAAAGAAAAAAAGGTAGAAAATAGCGACTACTCGACACCTCTACTTCTTCCTTCACATTTCACGTGGTTGGACAAGAAGAAAATAGTCGCCGAGAAAATATTTTAGGGTGGAAAAGTATAGTTGGTTGGTAAAGAGAGTACATTTTTCTTTCAATTTTTTTTATTTATTTTTTTGTTTACGAAAATCCTTTGACGAAGAAGGTTAAAAGGTAGAAGGAGGATTGGTTAAGAGGTGTGACTGAATAAAAGGGGAAAATTATATTCGATGACGAAGGATATGAAGAAAATTATTATAAACAAATGATTTTAAGTTGAAAATATATAATAGAAAGAAAAATAGAAATAATGTTATTAAATGATCGTCGTATCGTCATCATTTGTTTATTGTTAACTACATTTAATTTATTTTCCCTTATACATAGCTTCTCATTTATCTCATTTTTATTATTTTTTTTTAATTCTTCTTAATTTTATTCATCTTTGGTAAACTTATAATAATAATTTTACATACAACTTGTGTGTAACATTTGTAATATTTTTTTTCTTACTTTTATCTCTTGTTCATTATTTATTTATTTTTTTTTTATTATTTTCTTGTTCTGTATTTTTTTTTTTTTTTTATTAATGTGTGTAATAACCCTAACAACATTTAACGCGATAAATGTTTTCTTTACTTCATTTCTATTTTCTTTATTATTTTATTCTTTTCTTCTCCTTACATTTTATTCGTCCGACCTTTGGTTCTATGAACTTTTCCATTCTCTCTCTCTCTCTCTCTTTCTCTTTTTATTTTCCAACTTTTATTATACTTTTTTTTCCTTAACTAAAAAAGCAAAAGCAACAAACACCACCGGCGGAGTTAATAAAATACACGTGTTTACCTGTTTACCTGTTTAAAACCATCTTAAGCTTTGGCAGAGACATCAAACACCGTGTTATTACACTCTCATAATTAACCCCTAACTCTTATTATTTTCTTCCTATCATCGAAAAGAATTCCTTTCCCTTTTGACAAATTCTTTTCTCGCAAATTTCTTTTTTTTACACAGGAAATATTTTTTCCACAACGAAGGACGAACATCTTTCTTAAACTTTTTCCTCTTCTCTCCTTCTTTCACCATCTGTTTATCAATGTTTCTCTCATGTGTATGTGTATGTGTATGTTTTTTTTTACATATTACATATTTAAACTCCATTGATCGTACTTTTACAACATTTTCCAACCAACGAGATTTCAGTTTTTAATATTATTAGGCTTGTCAAGTATGAAATGGAGCAAATTTTCCATTCAATTGTGTGCATTTGTTGCTTCATTTCATACTTGACAACCTAATACTTGTCATTCCCCTCCCCACCTCCTCTCTATGTGTCTCTCTTTCTCTCTCGAATTTTCCTCTCTTTCTTTCCTTTAAATTTTCTTTTTGAATTTTTGGTAACGGTAGCTCTACTTTGGTACAAGCGGGTGGGTGCAGTGTACACTCGCTGTCAAAAACTTGAAGAAACACGCTGCTATATCAGTTTTTAATAATTTTTTATCGATCATGCACACACACACACACACCTTTAAACATTAGTTTTATAACTCGCATATTAGTTTATTTAATAATTCTTATAATATTATACAAATTATGACCCATATTATTATTTTTTCCATCAACTAGAATTGTAACACACATCTTTCTCTTTTTATTTTCTTTAATCTCACACACGTACACACACTTATGCATACACTTATAGACGCATACACGTTTATTTAATAGATTTACACAAGCGCACGGAGTTCGATTAATCGATATATTATTTGTTTAATTAATTTTCTCGTAAATTCGTGTTATCGTTATTACTAATATTATTTATTATTTATATTATTATTATTATTATTATTATTAATTTATTGAGCGTATAGAAAATTCTGAGAAGTAATATCGTTCTTTGAATCTCTTCCCTTCGTTCATTTACAATTTTTTTGTATTTTTTGTTTTTTTGTTTTCATTCAACCATTAGTTTTTCGTTTGACGGCATGCGTGGATCGGTGGTAGAAGTGTTTTTTTGCCCGGTACATGTTTCCATAAATTATGGTTTCTGGTTTCATTTCTCTGATGGGTAATGCTCGACGCGCGAAGGGTTTCTTTTCCTTCTCCCCCTCCCCTTTCTATAGTTTTTTTTTATTTATTAGTTTTGTCTTAATTACGTTTTATATTTTTGTTTCTCTTAAAATTAGTATATGCAAGTAGGTGTAAATATACAGGGGACAGACGAAAAGCCACTTCATTGAAACAATCGGTAAACATGATTCACCGATCATCGATTATCTTTTCCTTTTCTTTCACTTTTGCAAACAATTTTTATTTAAGAAGCAAAAAGAAAAAACAGAAGACAGTTTTACAATTAGAACAAACTTCTTCTTTTCTCTATCTCTGTCTCTCTTTCTTTTCGTTTCCTTTTTATTTTATTCATTCACCTTCGTCGTTAGCAAGTTTCGAAATAACGAATAAAATCTCGTAGTATTTTCTGCTATAGATTTTATTTTGTTCTATATTCGAGTAAAGATATATCGACGTTCAATGATTAGTTCGATTATTGAGATTACGAAGAATCTTTTAAGAATACATTTTTTTTTTTAACTGAATAGATTGTTCTGTCGATTATAAAATAGCGTAAAATAGTATTCTTGTTAGAGAAAACCGACGAAGGAACCATAACTCTTTGTAAAGGTGTTTTATGAATCATTATTAAGCTTGCAATATTGTTATTATTACAAATAACACAATTTTTATAAAACTTTAATTTAAAATTGAACATAAATATGATTATTTGTTTCATATATGTGTCCATAATTATGAAAGTGGTGTAAACTAAATTAATTCAATGTAATCTTGACGATATTGTCAAAAATAAACCATTAGGATAGTGGTTGTAATTTCAACAGTTTATGGAATTCAAATACAAAATCAAATGCAATTAATGAAATATCTGGAAACAAGGAATGCATGACTCAGACCACTTTCATAATTATGGGCACGTAAATGTGTGTGTGTGTGTGTGTTTGTGTATACACCTTGAGTTATTTTTCTTCGTCGGTGTAGAACAATTTTTAGGGATCCGATGGAGAGAAAGAGAGAAGAAAAAGGGATAGGAAATAGAAGGAAAAAAGAAATCAAATCAAAATAAAATATACGTGTCTCCATTAGTTCACACGTGGTGACAATCATTCGCATAATTGTTAAGAGACAATGAAATATTTTATACAATTTTTGTCATTCAACACTTGTCTGTTTTATTTATTTATTTTTTGCTAAATATCTTCTTTGTTTTTTTTTTCTTTTAATTCGTAATACATACACACACACACACACAGTACGATCGATTTAGATAATTGACTATAAGTATTGTACGTGGCACATGTACGTGACGCGAAATGGTCCCGACCATGATACTCGTGCAAAAGAAACATTACTTTATTACGAAAAATATTTCTTATCTTTTACCTTTTTTTTTTTTCTTCAATCTATTTATTTATTTATTTATTTTTTGGTTGCATTAGAATTAGCTTCAGAACTCGTTCGTACGATGATTGATCAGAATTGGAATAGAATTAGTTGAAAATATAATCGACAATGTTTTATATCGAACTTTAATTCCATTTTTTTCTTATTCATTTTAATCCTTTTAATATTTAAATTGTAATAATAAGATTCTTTTCAATGTTTCTGATATAAATATTTGTATAATTCTCCCATAAAAATCATTGATTTTTGTAGAAGATTAAAATGATTAATGTACGAGTCGAGTTCTAAAGTATATCTACTACAAGGACCATCATAATTAAATTAGATCAAAGCATCACACATTGAATAATAAACTATTTTTTATCAAATAAAAATAAATTAAATATTCTTCTGTCTATTTGATAGAAACGAAAGGCGACAATTTTCGATGCGAAACGAAAATCTGCGTAGATGCACATACCTAAAGCTTTTTATTTTATATTTAATTATTATAATTATATATATTTTTATTTAATCTTTATTTTTGTTTGTTTATTGGACGTTTACGTCGAAGTAGATTACATTTCTTTATACGTATGTACACACATGTATATTATATCCCTTTTAATGCCGAACGAATTTGACGAATTTATCATAATTTTGGAAACAAGCCCATCAAAACCAAAATAAGAACGATATTTACAAAATTCTAAAACCAGCATATTAGGGGAAGAATGACAGAGTAATGCGATGCCAATTACATTGCAATACTTATTGAAAAATCATATGAATTAATAGCAATATAAACTATGATATAAAACATAGAAACAAGATTCTCTTTGACAAATAGTATTTTCACTAATCAACGCTTGATCAATTTTACGTAGATTCGCGTGGTACGAAATGTAGGTACTTTATTTTCGATAATTTCGAAGAAAATAACCAAAATCGATCGCAAGAAACTTTATTGGGACCGTAATCCCGTGTCACGTTTCTATTTTATCGTTGAAACATATACAGAGCCTCGTGCACTAATTCATAAGAGTATACCTAAGAGTACACGTGAGATGTAACAAAAAGTTCAATCTAATAGACATTTGTCTTCAATTGCATTGCATCGAATTTGAACCATTTTAGGGTTTTATCAAATTATTTTGAGGTACATATCTCTCGTGATGCGTATTATAAGACGTCAATGCATTCACTAAAAGGGATATATACGTAAATAATAATAATAATAATAATAATGATAATAATTATTTATTTTCTATGATATAAATCTTTGTTTTTTTAGGACCGTATAATCAATGTAGCTTCTAAACCTAATATTCTTGTCATTCCATCATAATAATATTAATTAACCAAGAAAGTTTATATACTCTGTTTCTAAGTTAGAATAGAATTAATTCTCCATCGATAGAAACTCCCCCTCTTAAGAAACTTTCTTAATTGCTTCATATCATAATCTATGATATATATTCCAAACACATCTCAAATAAGCTAGAAAGTTCCTGCTAGTTTAGATCAATAGAAATGAATGATAAACGCTTTTAACAACTCTACGAATTATCTTTTCTAATTTAATATTCTTTCTTCTAAATCGATTATTCACTTTGCATCTTTTACTTTTTTTCTAAATTCTTTTTTTTACACTCTGATTTAACAAAAACTATTGATTTCTTTCCCTCTAGAACTCGTAGAAAAATAAAACAAATCAATGTACCGAAAAATTGTATACGAAATCTTATTTCTGAAACTACTGTGTTTTTCTAAATCCCTTTTTGCACTCTGACAAAAACTATCGGTTGTTCTTTTATTCCTAAAATTCTTTTAGAAAAATAAAACAAATCAATATACCAAAAAACTGCATACAAGTCCTTATTTCTCAAACTACTTTTATACAAAATAAAAAGTACCGTACTTAAAATAAAAATATATGAAGATCAAATATTTCAACTTTAAATACGAAAATCTAAGAAACAAATTCAATCACAGTCAACCCTGACACAAATAATTCTAAAATACAATTAGGTTAAATAGTTTCTTAAAGAATAAAGAATCAAGTTCGAGAATAGATACCCTGAACAATATTTTCTTTTTATATACACGTATTATATGTAATCTTTCTATGTAAAGAGAGAGACTTCATGTGTATGTGTATGTGTGTGTGTGTGTGAGAGACGCGGATAAAAAGATTTCAAAACTAAAACGAGTCTCCACTATTTTCTTTTTTTTTCTTTTTTATTCTATTATTATTTTTTTTACTTTTGCTATACTAAAGAGGAAGAAAGGAAGAGAGGGTTAAGAGTATTGGGTAAACAAGGTTTTTATTTTATTCTCTCAGGGGAAATTTTATTATCTCTCGCGATCTCGTCTTGTTGATCAAAAGCACCAAGTAACCACCCCTAATCATCTCTTTTTCAACTCATTCTCTAACCCTTACTTCCTTTAACACTCCCACCCCTATTCCCTTTCACCCTTTCCCCACATTTTACGTAAACGTACACGCTAAAAGTATATTATCTATTATCTCATCGTTTAAGATCACTCTTGTTGTGTTTTTCTTATACAAGGACTTACAAACTCGTCAAACACATCTTCCTCCTCCTTCTCGTCCTTGTTTAAAAAACAAAAAACTCCTCTCCGAGTGTTCGAACTATCCTACCGTTTCTCTCTCTTTTTTTTTTTTTAATAGATTGTCTATCACATTGACTGGAATTTTGGTTTCATCGATCGAGAAAGACGTGATCGATTTAGTCGTAGCAGCTGGTGGTCTTTTATTTAATTTTGTTTATTATTTTTTGCTCGTCGTCGTGTAAATTATTTTTATTTTGTTTTCTTTTTTTCTTTTCATTCCACGTGGAAATAATCCGGTCCCTAAGCACATACGTTTATGGGTGCATTTATGTCTCTGTTCGTTTTAATCATTGTTTTCACGATTTCTTTTAAATCATCCCCATTTTTTACTTTTATTAATTTTTAATCCCTGTAAACGTTTCATCGTAGGCTAATTTTAAGTCGAGGGAAGTAAGAGTATCGGAAGTTTCATTTTTCAAACTCGATGCGAGATAAATATTCAAATCTTGACTATAACTGATCTATAAATTTTAATTTGTTTATAAATGCCAAGTGTCCAATTTACTATTTTTAAATTCATAATAATTTCAAAAATAAATCAAAAAATTATGAAAACTATGATTATTTTAATACCACTCTAATAATAATAACAATAATAATAATAATAAATAGACGTTCAGTATGTTTTTTTTTATAGTTCGTAAAACTGAACGTAAAAGCGAATGGAACGATGACTCACGTCTTTTATTTTCTTTTATTTTTATAATCTTACGATTGTTAATACCACAACTCGTATGATTTCAACATAAACCCGATCATTTTGACTATAACGGATCTATAAATTTTAGTTTGTTTATAAATGTCAAATGTCCAATTAACTATTTTAAAATTCGTAATAATTTCGTCTCGTTTGAAGATACATTCTTGTCTCGTATCAAAAAAAGTTAGCATTTATAATTATTCTCTCGTAAATATATTTTTTATTTTCTACTTTGTTTTTTTTTTCATCTTCCTCCTACTTCGACATTTGACTTGATAATTTTTGTACTTTGTAAAAGAAGTTAAACGATTTTTAAAAGACTATAAATAATCTAACATAAGTTCTCTCTTGCGTGTTTGCTAAAGCTTCAAAACCAAAATTGGACAGGTTTACGATTCACCTGGTACTTAATATCCTTCAAAAGTTCATAATCGCGCTAACTTAGTTTGGTATTTTTCATACTAGCTACGTTTACTAAACAGAATAGAAACTTTACTTAAAGTTACTAGAAATACTGTAAAATACTCTTGTGTTTGTACAACTTAAAGGATGAAAAATCAATGAACAATTCTTTACAAATAAAAATATATTTTTCTTTCGGGTTCGAGAAACATTTCTTTTTTTCTACAATTAAAACATTTTCTATCTTTATATTAAAAGAAAAAACCAAATTATTAAAAAATATCACGTTACGTGAAACCAACGAAGTGACCAAAAAAATAAGACAGGGCAGAAATATGTTCCACGACACGAAATTATGGCAAATCACTATTATTATTATTATTCTCATTATTCTCATGGGAAATCTCGTTTATTTTTTAAAAGATTACAAAAAAAAGAATCCTGGAAATATTTTTCTGTCATAACAAGAACGTCGTACGAATACCACGCGCGTGTCCTTTTTTTGTTGTTTTTCTGATCTGCATTTTTTCTTCTTTTTCTTTATCCACGGATTGAGGGAAAGTTTAATTTTTCGAGTTGATTAAAAATAAAAAAAATAGATGACGGGGTATATACGTATTTACGTACGACCGGTATGATTAAACTTTGAGCTTGGAAACGAGCACGGTATATGAATAGAAGTTAGAAATTGGAATACCGAACAACTTAGGAGAACTTTGTTTTCTGGCTCGAATGAAACAGATTCCGTGCCAAAGCGTATGCATATATGTGCATATAATACACACACATACACATCTGCACGTAAACACATTCGTCGACCACCCAACTATTTCGGTTGCATTCAAAAATTCATAACAATGAGGAAGCTTCCCTAATAAAAACATAAAACACTGTATTCCGAAACAACTTTGTCGTTTAATTATTAGAATACAAATAAAACTAATATCGATAATAATGCAGATAAAACACTCTAATTAAAGAGAGAGAGAGAGAGAGAAAATAAATAAAATAAAAAGGAAGAACCAATTAAATGATTACTCCAATCTTGCAAGTTTTTTTTTTCCTCCAAAAATAATTTATTACATTTCATTTCGATCATATCGAATTTCATGATATTCAAAATTTATCTCTTTTCTTTTATTCGTTCCTCCAATAAAAGTTCTATTGTGTTTGTATACGTGTGTGTATGTGTGTGTTAGTATGATAAAGGAATAACAAATAATTTTCTACATGGAAGGAAAAAAGAGCTTTCGAGCTTTGCAAAAATACTCTAACGAGAAACAATGAACGTGTAAAATAAAAAGAGTGTCTCAAAAAAAAGGAAAGAAAGTTTCAAATTCGTGATTCGATCAAACAAACGTTCAAAAAATGTTCAATAAACTTTCTTGCGTTGCACGAAACTAACATTTTGTAAATAAAAATGATAATTCTAAACTATCTGAGAATGATTGATATTTTTTAATAGATTTATTCAATATTATAGATTAGGTGTGTATGTATCGAATGGGTTTAAGATAAGTCACCAGGGGTATAGTACTTGCACTTAAGTAGAACAAGGGTGCATTTTATGTACAGTGTTTATATATTTTTCAAGTGAAAACTTTTTTAGGCGCGTTAAACGATTTGTGGTAGGGGAAAATCTTATGAGTTCGCGTCAGCAACATGCTAATGCATGCGCATACGCATATACACACCAACACACTGTATATACCCGATTGTATGTGTGTGTTATTTGAACATTTCATGATTTATACAAAAGAAGGAGGTGTGTCGGTCTCTTTGGTCAAAAGCTTCTTTGCGTGTGTAATCTGAAAAAAATGTGAGAGTGTGTGAAGTATTGCAGGAGCCTTCTTTTGTATAATTCATGAAAATTTTCAACTAACACACACACACATACGATCGGATATATACAACGCGTTAGCGTTTTTAATTGTAATTTTTAATATTACAATCAGTTTGAAAATTCAAAATACAGTTTTAAGAGTTTCTGTCGGCAGTCTTCGTGACTGGCTCCGATTTTTGTTTTTTTTTCCTTCTTATCCATCGACGAAGGTTGATGGTATTTTTTTTTTGATAAAAGAGTAATACGTTTTCTTATTCGAAAAAAGAAAATGTTTTTATTTCTAATTCACTGTCAACCTAACCCACCACCAATTCGTCGTTTACTCTTCTCGCCATATAAACCACTTATAAGCGTTTACTTTTCCGTGTATGTATGTTTATTATTTTTTTTTTTTGTATTTATGGTACGTAAATGCATGCATGCATTTATACACGTGTATGGATTAGTATGTAATATATATTTATATATATATATAGTTTTTTATATATAATTTATTTTGAAATTTAATACACGTTACGATACGTTGAAGGCTTACTAAACCGTTTTTATTCTCGCGACCAAATTATTTCTCTTTTATTTACTTTTTACAATAAAGTTTTATTATTTATTATATTCATGTGTATGGGATTTTCTTTTTTGGGGACGTAAAGAGGCCTTGTGAGATATTTTATTATTATTAGATATTATTAAGGATTTTTGTTCTGACAATATATTTTTGAAATGTTTAACACAGATACCGAAAAATTGATTAAGTTTTTGAAAAATGTTTATGGGGATTAATTGAACGAAAGGAGGCCTTGTAAAATATTGTTAATATATAAACTTATTATTATTATTATTATTACTATTATTAATACTATTAAGGATTTTTTTTCTCAAAAAATATTAGGTTGTGAAGTATGAAATGGAACAAATTTCAATTCAATTACGTGCAATTTTTGCTCCATTTCATAATATTATTAATTATTTCTTAAAAGTGGAATGTCAAGTTGAAAGAGTCATCTGTAACCATTTGTATCATTGTATTATCAGGTGCTAATTATTCTACACACGTACGCGTGTGTGTGTTTCTGTATCTGTGTAGACATATAGTTCCAATAATTTATTTAATAATTTACAATTTAAATTAAAACAAACCAGAAAAAATAGAAAATAGTTATTCAAACGTGATATATACGAAGAGACCCTTCACCAAGGTTTCCAATGAAGCTTAAAAAAAAATTGCAAAGTCAAATAAGAAATGTCAAAAAAATAAAAAATTGTTAGATTAGAAGATATTAGATTGTGTCAAGTATGAAATGGAACAAAAATCGTATTCGATTGTGTGCATTTTTTGCTCCATTTTCATACTTGACAAGCTAATAAAATAAAAACAAAAAAATGTAAGTAATTTCTTTTGAAATAATTTCTCATTTTGGTTGGTTAATTGTAAAAAATGTATAATTGGAAAAGTAATTTAATCGATTAGTATAGAAAAGGGGAAGGGTTGAGTAAATTCGGTTGGTATCGTATCAAACTGTCTCCAGATTTAATATATCCGGTTGATGCTAGCTTGGTTAGATTAGATATTAATTAATGAATCATTTTGAGGGAATTTGTGTGAAACGCTGAGGCCAAAGGAAATTTCTCTACCACCACCATAATCATCATCATCATCATCGCGAAAATTGATCGCGCACCTCATAATTAAGAATTTACGGGTCAGATGAGAAACTACGGTACCACGATGATTGTCCGGTATCTCACTCTCTCTCGTTCTCTCACACACACACACACACACACTCTCTCTCTCTCTTTCACCTCTTTCACTCTCTAAAACTTTCGTAGAATATTACGGTGCCGATCGCGAAACTAAATGTTCGACCCAAATAGCTTCGTTCGTTTTCAGTAACCAACAACTACTCAACGAAAATCTACACTCTATTTCGTTCTGCAAACCTTTTTAATTATTTTTTTTTATTCCTTTTTTATATCCAAGAAAAATAAGCAAGAACGAGAGTAATTAATATTCTTCTAAATTAATTTAACAATTTTTCTATCAAATTTAAACCATTTTCTCTGTTTTCTTTTTCTTTGACCCCCTTTCTCAATTTTTTTCAAGTCGTTCGACAATAGTTTTTGGAAATTATTATCTTCGATATTTAAAAAAGATATTAATCGTTACGTTCGTGTAATTTTTTTTAAAAGATTCAATGTTAATCGTGAAATATATTTGTTTTGTTTACAAAACAGGGTATATAATCGTGCGTCAAATTGTCTCTCGCGAATATAAAAGCGTGGTTTAATATTTGAAACAATTCCTGTGTCGGATTTTTCGTTCCAATTTCCAAAACTCGTACAATGGAATACTTGAAATTCCTTGACATTTTTTTTTGTTTCTCCGTAATTTGAAGTACTTAAAAATTCGACAACTCTGAACGTGGGATCATGGTAACAACGACTAACAAAATTAACATAAAATTAATAAATATAAAATATAAAATATATTTTGTTTCATTGTGTGAACAGATTTCATCTCGAATAATTAATAATAATAGTTCTTCATCATTTTTCTTTTCTAACAAAGACAGGCAAAGTGAAAGAATGTCGAGGATAGGAGAAGAACATTTCGTGGGATTTTTCACAAATCGGATCACAGAGAACGAAAAACGGGGCCAAAGATTCTTCGTAGAGTAATACGAAGTTACTTGCTTCCTTCGTTCGTACTTTCGTTATTTTCTTCTTTTTTTTTCTTTTCGTTTTGTCGAGAAAAAACCAATCACGAAAATTCGATACAACACATCGTATAAAGCACATCACAGGTTACATACATTGACATTCGTGTATATATATACATATATAGTGTATGTAGGTGTTTAGATTTTTATATAATTACGTTTTTAGCACACATTGAAAAATATTGTTAAATATAATAATTAAATAATCTTACCATATACATACATATTAGCTTGGAAACTATGAAACGGGAATTTATAGTTAGCCTTTATTACTATTCAAAGACCATTTCATAGTTTACGATCTAATATATATATTATTATTATTATTATTATTATTATTTATATATATTTTATCAATAATTTATATTTATATTTATATTTATATTCATATTCATATTTATATTTATATTTAAATTATTCTTCGTGGATTAATAGAATTTTTTTTGTTCATTTTGTTCTTTTTTTTTGAAGCACGTCGAAGCATCCCATAAAAGTTCCACCTTCAAGAGTTTTTGCAATTTTCGTAAAAACAACGATTGCCTGCACATCTGTGGCTTCCTTTTCTTCTTCCTCTTATTTCTTTTTCTACATTTTCGATCGTACGTGATAGAAAATGTTCTTTTTCGAGATATAACAGGCGTTAATGTATCTTCAATAGTTTTCTTCCAAATTTTAAACATCTTTTTATTTGTATTCTTCTCTCTTTCAACTATTATTTTTGCATTACACGGTAATATGTAGGAGTACGGTTTTTTGTAACGTGTATTTTTATTTATTTATTTATTTAATTTATTTATATATGTGTTATACGTGTTTCTTTTCATCTTATTTCATCTCATTTCATTTCATTTTATTTTATTTTATTTTATTTTATTTTATTTTATCTTTCGTTATTTCTCTTTCTTCGATTTTCATAAAAACTTAGAGAACACAATTTAAAACTCCAATGTCATAGGAGGAACGTTTTATCATCGAATCAAATTTCATTGAATATCGTGCAATTTTCTATACGACGAAGTGTCACAACACGGTTGACCAATAACTGCTTCTTGTTTCTTTTCTTTTCTCAAATCTCTTTTGATATAAGAGATGTATCAAACTTTGGATAATAAAATCTTCCCCCCTAAAATATTTTTATTATATTCGCGTATGTATTTTGTCAGATAAAGTACGGAAGATTGATTTAACCGAAGTCAAATTGATTCTTCGGTAATTGTATTTCATTTTATGTATTACGTACACTCACCGATGAATTATTTTCCCATGAAAAATCAATTTATTTTCAATTTATTTCCCGTAAAAATGTAGAATATATATATTTTTTTATTTAAATTTAATTTCTCCTTTTTAATTGGAATATTTTTAACAATCATAAGAAGCAGATTTTTGTTTTATTCTACGAGAAATCAATGAAGAATCGTTGTTTGTTGAAATTGAAAATGTATTAAAAAAAAGAATAAAGAAAAGCTGGAAAGATAATAAATCATCATGATTTTGTAGATATTTTCCGAGATAATCTACGATGCTAGGAAAGATAACGGAACAGCGAATTACGCGAAAGGAAAGGAGAAGTAAGAAATTTATGTTCATTCTCTTACGAAAACACAGGATAATTTCAATTTTCATGGAGGAAGAGGAAAAAAAAACGTAATAGGCTTTTATAGTTCCTGTAAATTGAGATAAGGTTCTTCCTTACTTTACTTTCGCAAATTCTCAAAAGTGCATTACCTTTAATAATAAATACTACAAAAATTGAAACTTTACATGATAATCGTTCGAATTTTGTTGAATATAAAATACGCAATAAAAATTCAAACCCCAATTTGTACGTTTCATCGAAAAGAAAAAATAATAAAAAAATTAAAGAAATATTATTTTTCAAAGAAAAATTAATAACTTATTTCTTATCAGCAACCAATAATATTTTATAATACACTGCCAGTATTTATTAACCATCTTAAAAACTTGACCTTACTTAAATGTTACTGTCAATATTTAAATATTTTATTAATAAATCATTTTCGATAAGATTTTAAATAATACATTTTAAAGAAACAAACACAGAAACCATTTGATTATCCCTAAAAAAGAAATAAGTATTGTTTAGTTTATATTTCAATAATTTTTCCCTACAAAGTTATCGACAAAATTTTATCGGAAATTGACCGAATGGTTTTGTATATGTTCACCTAATATAATCGCAAGGTAAATTGGAGAGTTTACTTTCCAATCCTTTAGAAGGGAAGATATTATTGAATCGTGTTGAACCAGATCGCAACTTTGACATATCGCGTTCACCTATTCATTCATCTCTCTCTTTCTCTCTGTCTCTGTCTCTCCTTGTTTTTTTGTTTCCCATCTATTTTCATAAATAAATCTCGACATCGTGACCTCTCGCATTAATATTCTAAGTTTGTCCTAAATTCTTCTTCTTCTTCCTCTTTCCTTTATTTTTTTTTCTTCTCTTTTTAAATGACCTAAAATATTCGATCGCATCTGCAATGTTTTATATCAAACACTTGGGTCTGACAGGTGTTCCATTTCATAAGGATTTGGTCATTAAACATTTCTTACTAATTAATTAATATATCCTTCCGTATATCTCTTTTTTTTTATTTTTATAATTGAACTATAGGATTCAAACGTTCGATACTATCGATCGGATAAAAATCACAAACCTTTGTTTCAGTAATTATCATTTCATTGTTTTTCTTTCCATCCAACTCACGTGTTTACGTATTTTTTATTATTTTGATTTAATCGATTAATCTTATCGACCAATTTTTTATTTAAACAAATATTTCAACTATTTCAATATTGTCGTTTAAATATATTTGATTGGAAATTATGAAACGGGCAATTTTGGTTAGTCTATTTGGCTATTAAACGCCCGTTTCATAGTTTTCAACCCAATATATATGTAACGAGTGATCGACAAAGTTTAAATCCATCGATCAACCAATCCACGAATACTTCAATTGATTATTTTACGTATTTTTATCATCCCTTTCCGAAGAATAATTACTCGACAAATACCATCGACCTATTTTTTCTTTAAACAAAATATTAAGAAAAATATTATACGTGTCTAACAACGAGATATTTATATAATTATATATTAACTTTCACGTATTAACTTTTAAGAAAATAATTGATAGATAAATAAAGGCCTTGTAGATCGGATGAAAAATATTTCACGAAAATTATTAGACCGTATTTGCGTGAGGAAGAGAGAAAAATAGAAATCAATTATAAATTGTAAATATTCGATGAATAAGTAGTATTGATAAGAAATGATTGATTAATTATATACTCGATAATAAGAAGGAAAATCATCATCATCATTATCATCATCATCATCATTATCGATGTTACATGAAACGTTCCTTCGTTCGTTCATTCATTCGTCTGTTCGTCTGTTCGTTCGTTGATCATCGTTATAGTCCTCGACGAGTTACATCAGCATCGTTGACTGCTTCTCATTCGAGATAGAGCGAGCAAATTCGTGGTACGAATAGATCCATTAAATCATTCGACAATACAGGTGTGGTAACACGATCCGATGAGAAAATGAGCGGACGATGTTCTACGATATTGAAAGAGAGAGAGAGAGAGAGAAAGCATTTCGATGCGAACGAGCAACCAACAACTGACATTGACGAGTAGAAATACCAGAGAAATTGTTAAATGAAAAACGAAACTGAAATGTGAAAGTAAAACGAGCATAGAAATGTAGAGTCAAAAATACAAAAAAATAGGAAAACAAGAAAATTGAATCAGAAATCGTTTAAACAATTCAACGATAGCATTGAACACAAGGTGATCGGTCAAGTTTAATTACTCGAATTAACCAAACTCTGATATTGTTTTATATGCATTCTTCTCTTATTTTTTTTATATTTTTTTTTTCTACTTTCTTTTTATTTTGTACACGCGTGTTTACATGGGTTTTCACTTTTTTCAGTTTTACAATGCCTCTATTCACATACTCTTTTCCTTTTTTATTTGTTTCTTTTTCTTTTTTTTTTTGAGGGGCTGAATTAATCGAACTTTCGGGAACGAATTTTTGGGGGCAAGTTCTATTTTAGTCTTTTTTTTTCCTTCTTTATTCCTCAGTGTCAGTGTCGAAAGTCGAATTATAAACGAAAGGTATTCGGTTCGAGTTCATATCCGTTGGTCTAATTGTCTCTGTCATTTTTCTTCTTTTTAGTTTTCTTTTTTTTTTCGGGTTCGATTTCATTTCTATTTCGATCGAACATATTTCAGTTCGGGTAAAAGAAGGAGCAAATTTTAATTGGAAATCTTCGTCGAAAAAAGTTTCACTAGGTGTAAACTGTGTCACCTGTTGAATTTATTAAACGTTGCGTCGCGACATTGAATGGAAAGTAAACGCGGATGAAGAGAAAAAATAAAAATGGAAGGATTATTGAGAAGAGAGAAAGAAAAAAAAAAGAAGAAGAAGAGAAAGAATAAAATAGATGAAACGTAACGCGAGAAGGATAAAAAATTGCAATAATTTTTATTCGACTTTTCCTGGATGGCAGTTCGATGATCGAACAAATCTCGTCGTAATAAAACGTAGCATTAATAGAACCTACATTATACACGACCTATCAAATTCATACGATTCTCTTGATGTACAGAAATAAAAAAATAAATAGAAAAATCAAGTTGCAAAAAAATAGTAATTGCCAAAAGAAAAAAAATGAAAAGATAGTAATTTTTATTCGAGTTCGCGAAGGGATTTTGATCGAATAGGTCACCGTAATAAAAATGTGGTACTAGTTTCACAAATTTAACACGATTTATAAGATTAGGATGATTCTCTTGATAAATAAGAATAAAAACAAACAAAATTGCAAAGAACAGTAATAGCCAAAATAAAAAGAAAACAAGAAAATAATTTTAATTCAACTACGAAATGCATTTTGATCAAATTAGGTTATCGTAATAAAAACGAGATACTTGATTCAACAAATTAAACATAAACCCATAATTTAGATTAGATTGGTAAACGTTGTATTAGAATAATCGTTTAACGATGGATAATAAAGATTATTCGTATGATGAGTAAGAAGATACGCTTGTGATTTCTATCAATTCAGAACACCAAACCATTATTTCCTCTCTCTCTCTCTCTATTTCTCTATTTCTCTCTCAGTCTTTCTCTTTCTATCTACGTAAATACACCTAACTGTTTTCCTCTAATTTCTAATAGACACTTGGCTTGAAGCTCCGTACAATTAGTCTACGTTGCTTTTGTACCTTTAGCAGATCGCTACTCGCGAGATGGTTACCATTTTCTCGCTCTCGTATATACACTACATGTATTCGTGTAATTTAATATGTGTGTGTATGTGGGTGTGGGTGTGTGTGTGTAACAGGAGCAGCTAAAGGACCTCGAAGAGACAAGGCAAAGCCAGCACTCGCGAGCATCCGCTTCCGGATCGACAATGTCGCCGGCGGAAATGAGGTCGTGCCTTTGTGATCCAATCCCTCTCTTCCCCTTGTCCCCCTCTGCCACCCTTTCCTCACCCTTCTTCGCCCTTCTTCACCCTTCTTCACCCTCATTGCCCACTACTTCGTTCACTTCTCTTCGTCATACTCCTTTATCTACTGTATGGAATTCCTTTCGAAAGCGAGTTTAATGTGGCTCCTATCACGTTTTACCGTTCCTTGAGAAAGAGAGAAAGAGAGAATATTTCGAAGAAATCTCGATTGTTTCTACTCAAGGTTGTTTCCTCTTATTACACCTGATCTTCAATCTGCTCGAAATATCTACTCAGTTTTAAGATTATATCTTTCTTGTTTCATATAAGATTTATACGAGTCAAAAGTATTTTTTCGTGTGTGAATTATTTGACAATTATTTGAATTATTATTCAATTACATCTACTTCTGTTAAATCTTACAAGATGATTATCAAATTTTTATGATTCATAAATTTGTTTAGGTTTTTATACACGTTAGTTTTGTTTAATAATTTATTTAAGTTTGCTTTTTTATTTCTTGTGTGTAATTCGTGAGAGTTCGATCAGGTATTTAATTAGATCAGAATTATTAAATGATACGAGTCCAATGTATTTTTTTCACGTGTGTATGAATTATTATTCAATTACACTTCCCTCTGGTTAGGTCTTACGAAATGATCTTATCGAATTTGTATGATTCATAAATTTGTTTAGATTTTTATACACGTCAGTTTTGTTGAATAATTTCTTTAAGTTTGTTTTCTTATTTTTATTTTTTGTGTAATTCGTAAGAGTGTTCGATCAAGTATCGAATTAGATCAAAATTATTGAACGATACGATAGTTTATTTTTATCTCGTGTATGTACAGTTTTACGTGTATTGTAAATATATTAATATATTAGATAAGAGATTTATGGATAATTTATTAAATAGGCCGATAAGTATATCGATGATTATTTATACGCGTTACATTGGTCGGTGGTTTTTTATTGACTATCAATAACAAAGATCGAGTTAGGTTAATACCATTCTTTCTTATCTTTTTTCTCTTTCTAAAAGAATTCGATCCTCGATAGAGTCCTCGTATTTCTTTTCGTTCTAATTATTTTACTTTTCATTTTAACAACTTGGAACTTTTTTAGGAAAGCTTGAAAAAAGCCATAACCGTTACGTAGCCCTTTTTTCTATCCTTCGTTGGACACGTAAAATGATATTATTATAGAAAATTTATATATTCGATTTCGTTCCCCTCTCCCTCAACTCCCTCTCACAATTTTTATCTTTCATTTCTTTTAATTAAAATACTTCGATCATTCGCCTCGAATTCTCTCGCACGCGTTTTCTTTTTTATGTTTTATTTTTTTTCCTTTTGAATTGTCTCATTCCCGATTATTACGACTATTAATTATGTCTGACTTTTTTTTTACATTTTTATTTTTATTATTATTATTATCATTATTATTATTATTATTCATGCACACGTATACGACACGATTTAACGTTCTCTCTCTTCGCCCTTTTTATTTTATTCATTTATTTTATTTATTTATATATTTATTTATTTATATTTATATATATATTTATTCATATACTCTATGCATAGATATATTCATTAGAATATTATTATAACCGTGTTAGGAGAACGTTAGCAAGTATGTGTGGATGATATGTACCAAATGGAAGATTCACGTTTCGATGCGCTTTGTTCGTCGCGAGACGGTACAATTCGTGGCATGTATCTCGTTTCGTGATTACATCACCTACCAATGTTTCGTGGTACGCCACGTGGAATTACGCAATGAATTGTAAGTTGATTCCGAACTCCCCGCCAGCCATCCAGCCATTCCACCCATCTCTCTAAGAGAAAGAGAGAGATGGGACTCTCAATTCCCTCCCGAATCTGAGAGAGAAAACGAATGATCGTTATCTGCCCTTAAGGAAATTACGACCGAGTCTTGAATTAACGACACTTCTACTATTTCAAATATATATTTTTTTTCTTTTTTTTTATCTTACGTAAAATAAATTAAATCGATGATTAGGCTTGTCAAATATGAAATGGAGCAAATTTCAATTGAATTATATGCATTTTTTGCTCCATCTCCCATACTTGATTTAATTTAAAATATATAAAATTATCATTAATAATAATAACAATAATAATCAAAGATTAAAATTGACTCGTTGATGATTCCTAATCAAAAAAACAATTCCCTAAGATTTGTAAAATAATGTAATTATAATTTCGAGTAAACTATTTTAATTACTTCCAATTGATTTTTCAATTAGAATAAATAATATTGATTTTGTTTGATTGTAAAAAAAAGATAAAAAAAGATTTAAAAGTTTACTTTGAAAAGATAAAGAATTGGAATGATTTGAAATCGAATTTAAAATATAAATTGGAATATATCGAGTTTAATTTAATATAATCAATTTATTTTATATTTTATTTTATTATATTTTATTTTATTTTAATTTTGAACAAATGAGGAACAAACAAAAAGAAAACGCGTGTTGTTTTCATCTCGCAAAAATGCGCATGACTGTCCCGCGACAAACTTCTAACTTTTTATAGCTTTACTTGTTTTTTTTTTTTTCTAACTATACGTATTATTATATAACCTTCCTTTTAAGGTTCTTTTTAAGATTTTTTTGTTTTTTTTTTAATAATTATTTTTAAATTAATTTTTACAACGTGTGCCCGCCAATACGTTTTCCTCTCGACTCATAGAATTTTCTTTTTTCTTTTTTCTATCATTCTTCTTCTTCTTCTTCTTCTTCTTCTTCTTCTTCTTTATTTATTTTTATATCTTAATTTCTATCTAAAATCAGCTGTTTCGACCTACATCGTCGAAAGGAGGAAAAAATTACACCCGGTGTCGCAGCGTTTAAATCCTACGCCTATGTCGTTTCATTCCTCTGACGTCATTCACAAATACAATGACAGACAATTCATTTTCACTCCACGTATATTCAATACTTACGTGTGTATATATGTAAATATTTATATATATATATTTGTGTGTGTATATAAATATACAGAATGTTTCAAAATACGTGAACATTATTTTAAAATAGTAGGTAGTTTTAGTACAATAAAAGTATGAAGAAAAAGAAAATTGCTAAACAATCGTATACTCGAAATGAATTTTTTGGTATTAGAATCTGTTATGTTTTCTAAACAATTCGTATAATTTTATTAATAATGTACTTGTTCTCGATTATTTTACAACAAATACAATTTTTATCCAACGTCGACAGATTTAAACATATTTTTGGTATTTTCAATTTTAAAAACAAATCTATGATAAAACGTTTGGATATTTGTAATTGAAAGTGTTGAAAACTTTGAAAAGTATTTACTCAAAAAATATGATATAATCTAAAAATTTGCTATGATTCTAGAACAAAGACGTATTTTTATTTCTTGTTTTTAACACCTACCTCGAAATTACGTTCGACGTATTTTGAGATACACCCTGTAATATGTAATATTTATTTACACTTACATGTACATTTATATCCTCATTTTAGGTAATTTTGTTAAATTAGGTATATAGCTCTGTTAGACATTTTTATATTTTTTATTCGTTTCATTATATTTTCTCTCGCGTAATTTTTATTATTTATATTTAATATATTTATATTTATATTTATATTTATTTATATTTATTTATATTTATTAATATTTGATAAATATTAATAACAGAGAGTAAGAGAGAAAGAGAGAGAAAGAGAAAAACCTTTTCTTATTTTTCCAATAAATTTATTCTTATCTATCAACGATTAGTTTTTTGTTTTCTTACCCTAAACGGAAGAATAATAAAAGCTGTGAGTTTTTGTTTAAAGTTTTTAATTCTACGGAGGCGTTTTATCTTTTTCTTTGTTTTTCTTTATTTTTCTATTTGTCAGACTAATTAAAAGAAACAAAATTAGCATATTTAATATCGATCTGATGGAAGAATGGGGGAAAAAAGATGGATTTTTGTTTGAATAGAAATTATTCAAATGCCAACAAATTCTTTCCTTTGATCAACATGGTAGTAGACTCGAAACAAAAAATAAGATCAAACTTGAAACATTTATCACAATTTCCAAATATTTATCATCCTTCTAAAACTTTCATTTACTTTGTCCTATTTCCTACGATTACTCGTCGTCCGTTCGTTCTTTATTTTTCTTAAACCTTCCTTTAACTCCTTCCTGATAAAATAATTCAAACTATTCCAAATGTATTGGATCGAATCTTTTACAAAAACATTTTATTAAGAATCTTCGACTCGATCATTGTGTTTTTATTTAAAAACAAAATATAAAAATGTTATTAAAATCAATAAGAAGTTTTATAAATAAACAAAAATATATCTGAAAAAAAAAAAAACATAACATTGTATTAAAAGGAAAAACAAGGTTTATTAATTTTTAGAAACGTTGGGGTACACACGGATTAAGAAAGAAGGAAGAAAAGGAACAGACAGACGGACAGACAGAGAAAGAGAGAGGGGATAGGAGTGAGAGAGTAGGAAAGAAGATGAAAAACAGAAAAGAAAAGTAAATAAAAGTAAGAGCATTGGAGAAGAGGACCATTTCCAGGCCGATGAATAAAACTCGACGAGGATTTTGGGTGCTGTTCCTCTTTTTACCATCTTCCTCTCTCTCTCTTCTCTTTCACTCTACTTTTTTTGCCTTTCCCCCATTTTATTCTTTATTTTTCCTTCTTTACCAGCTTCAAATCCGGAGCAACCAAGTGCCATTTACTCCGAATATATCCTTAAGTTTCGAGAAAGACAGCAATCTGCTCTTAACTTGCCTTCACCGTCGACTCTTCGACCCCACCTCTTTTCTGCCTCACCCCCATCCCCTCCACCATTTCTCTTTCTCTATCACTTTGAGTATTTCTATCTAGCTTATTTCCTCGATTCTTGACTTATTCCTTCAATTTCAAGACTAGCAGGACGAAGAGTTATATGTCCTGTTTACGTCAGCGACTTTTCTTTTCTTTTTTTTTTCAAAATAAGAAAAATAAGAGAAAGAGAAAGAGAAAGAGAGAGAGAGATGAGGAAAGGGGGAAGGAGAAAATGAGAGGACGAATAGAATTCCTCGAGGTATTCGAAAGTAATAAGAAAGAAATGGTGCAAAAAGAGTGGTAGGGGAATGGAAAAAAGGGTAGGGGGTTGGGAGGTTGGGGTGGAACGAGATGATACTAAAGTAGTAGTAGTAGTAGTAGTAGTAGTAGTAGTAGTAGTACCAGTTTCAGTAGTAGTAATATGATGAGAAGGAGAAGAGGAGGAATAAGAAGAAGAAAAAGAAGAAGCAGTAGAGCATCGCTAGAGCAAATTGTCGGCTTCTTCCAAGCCGTATTACGGATTACGGTCTTTCCTCCACTTCCTCACTCCACCCCTTCACTCCACCCACTTCCACCACCTTATACACCTTCTTCTTCTTCTTCTTCTTCACTCTTCCCTCTACTACCTTCACTTTTCTCTCCAATCTTCTTCTCAGAGGACTTCGAGACGACGACAACCGTAACATCCAGTCGGTCTTCCCCCCTTCCCCCTCGTCCTCACTCCATCACCTCTTCCTCCTCCACCCTTCGGTCCCCCTTTTCTCGAAGAGCTTCTGTCAGCTACCAAAGCTATTTATCTTCTTCGTTATTTCAATGAGACGATATTCGATTTCGACCTCGGCATTTCGTATTATTAATTTGCGGTTAACCAACTCTCTTCTAAACTCCCCCCCCCTCCCATCACTCCACCCTTCTTCCTTGTTTCTATCTATGCTAAATATACACAACACACACACAGTATACATGCATACAAGTATATTCATTCATGTAACCCATAATAGGACTTGTAGATTTACATATGTAAATAATTGTACACTCGAGCACGCAAGAAACGTTCGGTTATAATCGATTAATTAATTCGATATGTTAAATGACCGAATCGAGAACGGACGACGATCGAAATTATCTCTTCTCCTCCCCCTCCTCTCACTCTTTCTCTCTCTCTCTCTTTCTCTTTCTCTTTTTCTAATTGACTGACTTGTATACTCGTTCATATTTCATTTATTATTTTTTATTTTTCCTCTTATATCACGTAAGACGGTTTACTTTTTTTCTTATTCTGTAAAATAAAAAATAAGGAAATTATATCCAAACGAAGGTCGAGTAATTGTAGAAAAATTCTTTTCTTTTTTTTTTTAATTCACACATATATCCTTCGATCAATAGCAACTAATAATAATAATAATAATAATAATAATAATAATAATAATAATAATAATAATAATAACTAATAATAATAATAATAATAGTAATGGCAAATTTTATCTTTTCTCTTAAAAAATAAACCAGTATTAGTAATTTGTTAAAAAAAATAGATTTAAATCATTGTTTATTCAACACGTTCCATAGCAATCCATTTTTGCCAGACTTGTCGTTCAGGCCATTTCATATCTTGACTAATAATTGTTACATTATCACGCGATATTTCATTACATCATCAAACCATAATTAATTATCTTTTTAGTTATCATTTTAGTTATTATTTTGTATAAGTGCCCAATTCCTTTGGTAGAAATATACTTTACAGAATCAAATTTGTCATAAACAGTGCATTAAACAAATAAATAAATGTTTGCGTGTACCGTCAGAAATACACGTGGCCTGAAGATCAAGTTTAACGGTGGTACACGTGGCACGGAACGTGTTAAATAATCTTTCGACCGGGATCGTCGAGAGTGGGTTATACGCGAATATTCGCGATTTTGGGTTATATTTTGGGAGTGTGTGTGTATGTGGAGTGGTAGGAGGGAAAGGGGAATATTAATTTGGTAATAGTTCATAAAGCTCGACATAGTTTTGAACGCTCGATCGAAAGTTAAATTCTAGGCCGGCAAGGCTTTTTCTCTTAGCACGTTATTTTTAATATCATCGCACCTACACACACACACTCGTACACTTGCACACGCATACTCGCACACGTACTCGCGCAGGCAGAAAAACAGGATGCTATTTCTTTTTTTTTCTTTTTTTAATATTTTTTTTTTGTTCTTTTTTGGTTTTTTTTTTCCCCCCCGTTAACAACAAAGAACTCGCGAAGGAGAAAAAGCTCGGAGAAAGTTTTTTATTTTTACCTTTTTTCCTCTCCTCCCCCCACTCCCTACTTTTGTTTTTTCTCATTTTCTTTTCAATCCTATCGTCGAGAAAAGTAAAATAAACAACGGGAAAGATTCTTGGAGGCTCGACGAAACTAAATCCCGTCTTCCCTTTCTTTCTCTGTTCTTTTCTTTTCTTTTCTCGTATCGTTTTGAATTTTTGACATTTTTTTTTCTGCAACAACAACAACACAACGGCGAGAAGGAGGAGGATGAGATGGGCATTTCGTCTCCCTCGCGAGTAAAATTTCAAGCTCTCGCTTTCAGCTAGCGATCTCGAGTAAAAAAATAAGAAGAAAAAGGAATTAAAAGACAGGAAAGAATAAAGATTAGGAAGGAAAAGAAAAATAATAATCGATTGGTAAAAGAGAATAATAATTCGGTGTGTTAGGGTTGAGGTTTGATAAGAAAAAAGTTGAAGTCGGTTAGCCGTTAGCAACTCGTAACAGCATCATCGTCCAAATGGACGTTACTGTGGCCGTTGACAATAGTAGAATATCTTGCATATTTGTTAAATAAATAATTCGACCAGCTCCACTCGCAGATACGCTTGACGCTATCACGCTGTTGCAAGTTTCCGGTGCTGGATCTAAAAAAAAAAAACAGAGAATACAAATTGGGTACAAAGAAATGGTTAGAAAACATTTTCAATCGGTTTTATGAATGAAGAATTTTTTTACTTGATCGTCCGTTAAATAAAAAGAAAAAAAAGAGTGATGTACAGAGGGAGGAGAAAGGGAAAGAATGGGGTTGATTTTTAAGAAGGATGACGGTGAAAAGCGAGTTTTAATATGCTAATGCAAAAGATCTTGTCTCGCATTCTTCTTGTAAGATAAAACAGAACAGATTTTGCCGATCTATCCTGCTTTCTCTTTTGCTGTCTCTCATTTTTTAAAGAGTTTAAAAAAAAATTAAAATACAGAGAAGAGGGACAGGATATTCCGTTTTATTCTTCGTCTCACTCCCAGTTATTTTTTTTTCTATTTTTACGTAAGAGGAGCAAGACGTAAGATACGATAATTAAAGGTTTTTTAATTGGATTATCAGATAAGCAATGTTTTCTATAGCACAAATAAATTCTCATCTTAATGATTATAATAAAAAATTAAATATTCCAAATATTTGTTTGCTGTATTTAGTGTAAGACGATTACAGAATATTCTTGTCATTTAATAGTGTGATTTTATTAAAATTAATTACAAAATGACAAAAATAAATTCATTTTCCAATCAATATGTTTGTTAGAAAGTTAGAAACCATTGTTAATAAATCTGTGGGTTGTTGCTATTAATTAATAATAATAAACTATATAGAATTATTATTGAATATGAATAAATTACTAAAGAAGAATGCATTCATATTGAAAATTAAAGAAAAATTGTTAACTTGCTTACTCTGTTCTGTAATCTAAAAAAACACACACAAAAATTGAAAAATATCTCAACTATCTTGTGTATAAGATTAATCTCTATTTCATCTTTATTAATCATTGTTATAACAGCCTTGAAAATAATTCTAAATAATAATAATAGGGAAAGAGGATATCGTAAATTGCACTTATATTTTGAAATGCTACACTCTTCTTCATGCGAGAGAATAAAAGAGAGAAAGAGAATGAGTGAAAGAGGGTAAGAGGGAAAGAGGGAAAGAGTCAACGTTCATTTCGTTGAGTAAACAATTGACTTCCATAATTCGAAATGTACCGAATAAACAAAAATATGAAATTGCATGGATCTACGCGTTTGGTCGAACGAAATGATGCTCCATATTTCTCTCTCTCTCTCTTTCTCTAACACACACAAACACATACAGTGTATACAAAGCATATACTTTGTTTCACGTTATCAAAGCACCTGCTGACACCGTTGGTAGCGTTCGAGTGAAACCGAAATGTAGATTTAATCGAGAAAACTGGTACCCCGTCGATAAAAAAAAAGGGAAAGAGAAAGAAGAAATTGAAGGGTAATCTCGGCCGTATGGAAAAAAAAAAACAAAAAAAAATTAGAATTGATCGATAGATCGATCGTAGTTCGTTAATGTTCGTAAAGGCTCGTTAAAAAGGGAATGAGAATGATCGATTTGGCAATCGAGAATGGAAAAAAAGAATTTGTTGGAGTAGCGGATTTTGATGAATCTCCGCGAGGTCTAATTAATTCGGTTCAACGGTTTGAAAATGTTTTTACTAGCTTGTAAAAAAGAGTAAGAGAGAAAGAGAAAGAGAGTGGGGGGAGGAGAAGTGTGTCAGCAACAGTAGGAGCAGAAACAACAACAGTGGCAGCCAACAGCAGCAGCATCAACGTTGTAAAACCCTTTCAAGGGTTAAGGTAATTAAGTGGGATCGTTTAATCCTTTATTCTCAGTATGAAAAAGGACAAAGGAAAAGACGGTAGCAGTTTGAGCGTAAAATAAACGTCCTTAGGACGAAAAGGTTTCGACGAGTTTTCGTTTCAGGAGAAAATTGAATAAAAGGAGCATCATGTTGACAACGGCACGTAAACTCCTCTTCTCTCTATCTTTTATTTCTTTTTTTTGTTTTTGTTTTATGTACGTGTGTATATGCAAGTTGTATATAGATATGTAATACATACCGGGTATTCCTTTGAGTCGCGGTAGAAATTCGTTCCAAAATGCGCACGACGTTGTACGCAGTCCCTCTCCAAGTCCTTTTTTCTCCGCGTTAAAAATGAAATACACTGGTCGATCCCTCGAATATGGCGGCCATACTTTCTCCTCCTCCGTTGGTTTACTATTGAAAAATAATATTAACGAATAGTTAGTTTTTTACGTTGTTATTTTGTATACCATATTTGTTACTTTTGTATTATTCCAAATTTGCTTTGAAATTTAGTATACGAATTTAGAAAATTTAGTTAATGTTATTGATTATTTATCATTCGTCTGTCAAACTCTTTTCAATATTTTTTTTTAATAAACATTATATTTTCTTATTTTAATAAATAATATTCCTAACATCGTGCATTATATTTATAAACATCTGATGTATTAGGAAAATAGAACAAACAAACAAAAATGTTCAATCATTTACGGTGTTTGAAACTGTTTAGTATTTAGTTCGTCATTTAAATGAATATTTTGAATATCGTTCGTAAAATATATGAACACCCTGTGTATTTATAGTCAAATAGAAAACAACATGAAACATTTTCTTCGATATTCGTTAACATATTATGGAATAATAATGATGAAAATAAACAACAAGGTTGATCATTTATAAAATGAAACTAAGCAGGTATTTTGTCGAGTTAGGATGGTTCTTGTATCTGAGAATTAAGTATATTGGGATAAATATTCTTAGGACATCAAAAATGTTCTCCTTTCAGGTACATAAAGTTTAAGATAGGGAAGGTTCGTGCGTGCCATGGCATAAGGATCGATAAATTCAAAGACTAGGCTACTTTAGTTGGAGATTGGGAAATTATCTTGGTGATCTCAGCTATGTCAGCGAATAGGAATAGACAAATTTTAGCACCGATAGTGTTTAATATCAATGGGGTATTGGTAACCTTTTTTTTTCCACATTCACGAAACTCTTTTTCATTTTTTTTACATCCCAAAACAATAATACGTGTTAGTAGAATATTTTGTTTAACCCTAATTGGAACAAAACAGGGAAACGAAACTCGGATCACTCATTTTTATAATTAATAAGATAATTTTAATAATAAAAATATTATAATAATATATTTAGTTTTTATTTTGTGATTTGTTTTCTTTACTGGACTATTTAGAACTCGAAATTTAAGATTTATTCCTGTAATTTTATTCACACCTTTAATAAAACTTGTATCTATGAACAAATGCATCTAACTGTAGATTCTTTTACACTTTTCTGAACTGCAATCGGCTCTTATCCCACGAATACACACAACTTAGAACCTTTTATACTATTTTTTCAACTATCGATCATCTGACTTCACGTACACACATAACTAAGACTAGATTTACTATACTATTCTTTCAATTATCTATCAATTTATCTCGCACACCTACGTACAAAACTAATCGCTACCCAAATCTTTCATAAAACTATTTCAATTGTCGATTGATTCATCTCGTATTCACCCACGTATAAATCTTCCTAACTGTTGTTAGGAATTCTAGGATATTCCCTAGTATTTTCCTTCCCACATTAATTTAAACAACAATTCCTCGAACCTTTAGGTACATTCCTTGGAACCTCAGAGTTGTGTGGAAATGCAGTTTGAAAACCGCTGGTTTAATACGTAGCTTTGGAAAATAGCTTTTCTTCCGAGATGATAAACCTTTTATTGGAATAATCCAAAGACCCATATGTGTTTCTCTTTCGATTTCTATGAATGTGGACGTTTAGTAGATGTCACACTCGAATATGGGTATTCAGTTCGCGAAAAGGGAACACGGAGAAGGTTGTTGGGTTTCATCAGTATAGCAATCAGAACCTCGTGGCTTTGCTTCGATTTAGACAGCTTTGGTTAATTTCAAGAGTAAACACTTGCGACTGGGAAACAGGAATGAGGAATGCCACGAAATTCCAACTCTACTAGCTCTTGGTGTATCGATTATCTGTGAACTATGTCTGTTCTCTATCATCTATGAGCTCTGCCCATATATACGTTTTTATACATGTGTGTATGTGTGTGTATTGAAAGAGGAAAAGAGAAAAAGTATTTGTAGGTTCGATTACTCCGAGAAATCATTTCGTTTTTTACCCTGATCGATGGTACAAACTAATCATTTCTTTCAATATTTTCAACACGAGAGGTCATTTCCAAAAAGGATTTCTTACTAAATTGATTGGATTTATCAATTGGGTTAACAATTTTCTTTAATCTATCGCGATTGATTAGTTTCTTCTTATTTTTCATTTTATTATCTTTTTTCCAAGCTGAGTTTATTTATAATTTTTATATTTTTATTTTTATTTTTAGTTTATCAAATCTCATCAGATTAGATCACACGTATGCGCACGGTTTTATTCGTATTCAAATATTTCTCCAAGAAGAAAA
This sequence comes from Mischocyttarus mexicanus, assembly GCA_023678845.1. Lineage (NCBI taxonomy): Eukaryota > Metazoa > Arthropoda > Insecta > Hymenoptera > Vespidae > Mischocyttarus > Mischocyttarus mexicanus. Next base: position 477,893 of record JACGTP010000074.1, read on the forward strand.
AAAAATAAAAAAAGTTATCTTTCCTCGACTCTTCTCATTTGAATCATGTCTCTCTTCAAGATTCCTTATTCAATTTCTCTTTTCATTCGTTTCGCAGTTCGATTCGGTCATTAATCATGCTACATTATCCGATAAATAACGATTCGATCGATGGAAAAAGCAGGAAGTAAGGAAGAAACTTCCATTCAACAAAAATTTACCAGGTTTTTGTTAATAAAAAAAAAAAAGAAGTCGATGCGAGCGTAGTGTGTGCACGAGGAGAATGCATTCGTGTGTATACCGGTGTGTGCAATCAATGGTATGAATTATCGATTAAAATTTATTGCGTCAAATATGATGGATCTTTTTTCATTGAAATTATACAAGACGATCCTCGACAATGTGTCTTTTTCGAGAATTATTATTTCAGTAAATGATTGATAATTTATCCTATCGTTTATTTGCGTGCAAATAATGACGAACCTTCTGTTTAATGTTAAAACGTTCATTCTCAAATCAACTTTATTTAATATAATTTCTTATATTATTCTCGAAATGGTATCATTTTCGTGATCTTATAAACACGAAGACGAGTAATTTGAGAATTAAATCAATAAGAATAAGTCAATTATTATAAATTTATAATTTAATCATATTCTTTCTTTTCTTTTTTATGTATGACTACTGTCAAGTGTTTTAGTATTTGCAATTTTTCTTCTATCATTAATGCTTTTCTAACACATACAAAATAGTATTCAAAATTTGTCAAAAAATTGTTAAGACAATATTAAAACAATTAAAAAACTACAAATATTAATTAATGAAAACCTAGAAGGGTGTACAATTAACATAACAAAAATATCAATATTTGATTAATTATTATTTTATCATTCTCTTTTCGTAGTGTAATGAAATTAAAATAAATTTACAAACCCATACACACACAGGACAATATTCGTTTGGCAAATACAAAGTTCCTACCACTGGACGATTCATTTTCACGAAATCTCACAACGAGAACTTATCGTTGGTGGTTGCTTGGTAGTAACACGTAGTATCACTCCGTTACTGACCGGACACAGTTAATTCTGATGCAGGGTAACAGGACATTGCTAGGATCGTAATCCTTTAAAGCTTCTATTTCGGAACAGTATCGTGGATAAGCTTTCGATGAAATAAACTATTCGAAGTTAGGATTCGTTCATGATATAACACACACTATCTATTTATTTACATACATAGAAGGGTATATAACAAAAATGTACGATCAATTTCAAGATATGTCAAAAAATAATATCTAATCAAATATTCTTCATTTCAAATATAATCCTATCGTATTAATATAATTCAATTACGTTTTATTATTTACACAGGATGAACCATGATATACTTGTTGAAAATTTCAGTAGGGTAATCCACTTGTGGGCGTTAAATCTATTATGCAATATACAATATTAAACAAAACTCCTTGTGGTTGCATATTTAAACATGACACGTCTCTCAGATTAAATTTAAGTAAAATAAAATAAATATATTTTGTTTGGAGTATACTAATAGTATTATTTATACTATATACTATATATATACTATACAATAATTAGCAAAACTTCTAGTGGTTGTATATTCAAACATAAGACGTCTCTCAAATTAAATTGAAATAAAATAAAATAATTTGTTTTTTCGATTATAATAATAGTACCATAATAGTTAAAAATTTGATAACTTACTAAGAAATGTTTCATTTACCAATTTCATTTGACAACATTTCTTAACGTATAAAGCATTTATTCTTGAAATTTCGTAGCTTACTTTTGTTACACTCTCTATGTATCTACGCACTTATACAAATGTATGACACACACACATAGTAAAGTGCAAGAGTATATTTGAAGCGTATCTTTCGCAAAGTTTGTATCAGAGTAACTACCTTACCACAAGGTAATTAAATATTTCAATAGATATTTGCACACACTACTAACACGTTTAACATTCCTTTTAGTGAAACCAAGAAACAACTTATATTATCAATTAGTCTAATAAAATGTTTACAATCCGGGGGAAATTAACTTAGTTAGACTGTCAAGATAAATTCGTTTGGTTTGATAAAAGATCAAATCCAACATAAATGATAAGAAAAATAAAAGTAAACGATATTATTTGTATAGTCGGATGATCCTCTTACAGGATCGTAAGATATCTCATAGTAAACTTAAATCCAAATAAATTCTTGCCATTTTACTACCTTTTCATCCTTTTCACCCTTTCCATCGTTCAACCTGGAATGTTTCATTCCAATTCTACAATACTTTTGACTCGATTGTGTGTTAAAGATTTATGTTTATAGAAAATGTTTCAAAATATATGAGCATAACTTCAGGAATGGTTTTGGTGCATTGAAATAAAATAAAAAAATTTCGTATGTGCTCCGAATTATGGTCGAATTATTAACCATGTGTGTCTTTCAATAATTTCTCCAATTTTTATTAATTGTATGAACATTTTACATGAATTCTCCGTACAGAAACAATTCTTACAATCACGTCCACGTATTTAGAAACACTCTGGTTGTCTTCATTTTAACTTTTCTTTAAAATTTTTGTTTGTCTTCCACGTTATACGTCACCACTATTTTAGTATACTCTTGCTTTATAATAAAATTTATTTGAGAAAGTCTATAATCTAACTCGAATGAAATTTATTTATCAATTTTCATCTAAAACAATAGAAATTTCTTTGATCAATTGAATTCCGTTATAAACCTCGAAGTTTCAATTAATTCGTAGTACAAGAGTTAGTCCTGACCTGCAAATTGCTGAAATACTACCCATCCTCCATCCTATATTCGATCACGTTGTTTGTTGGCAAATTAAATACGGGCTTGAGAGAAATTTAAGTTCGTGCTGTCGTTCAACAACACGAACCCCCATCCTTGTTTGTTTTTTATACTTTTTGTCAATTTTCAATTTACAAAAATCAAACGAACAACTTCTTTTTAGAAAATTTATATTAACGTTTATTTCAATATTTTAAATTTGTCATATTTTTATGAAAATATCTTTTTTTCTTATCTTATCTTCCTAAGAGGAAAATTTTAAACTCAAACTCTTTGGTTCCTTTCGTTTTTTCGAAGATATGGAAATTTAAAAAGTCCACTTACCCATCGGTTGCGAATTGGGAGAAAGCCTTGATCATTCTAACGGAAAGTTCCCTCTCGTTTTCGCTATACGTCAAGGACATATTCAAAGGATTTCCAAATACGTATTCGATCTCATCCCCGTGCATCACGCCCATCCATTTACCCCAGAGATTGGTACTTGTCCTCTGTAAACACAATTTTTCATTCGCTTTATCAAATAGTCAATTGACTTATTACTTTCACGAATAAAATCAGAATTAGGAAAAAGAAAATCATCGTTTTTTGGGATTAGAAAATAATTATTTGATTGATTAAAATTAATTTATTATTGAAAAATGTATTGGATTGTGGTAAGACGAATTAGTTCAATTTCTTTTTGTTTTTTCTTTGTAAAAAATACGAAGAAAATACGAAAATACAACATTTCTCGATAATATTTGAATCTAATCTTATTTTCTTCGACAAATAATTTGATTTACTTACACACACACACATACACATCTATACACATATATATGTGCATACATATGCATATGCCCATTTGGAAAAGACAACTCAAAGAACAGAACACGTTTCAGATGCAAGCCATGTGGTTCTTTGTTGCAACGTTAGGAAAAATTTTGTATGTCATGGAAAAGTTGTTGAATATTCTCATCCATATAGGTCACGAAAGAAAGAAATAAAATGTTGTGGAAAGATAATAATAATAATAATAATAATAATTCCTTGCATGTAAATTCTTTACGATTCTAACGTCGAAATTCTGTTCTTTTACGATGCAAAGTTTCGAGAGAATTTAACGAAGATATCTGCCATTGTTTGTAAAGCCATTGTTTTCATGTAAATTCAAACGTTAGATCTCTTTCTTCGAAAAACGTTTTCTTTTGGTAAAAACTCAACAACCACGAATCATTTTTTTTTTCGTTATACGACTTTTCTTCAGATTTTGTGGGAGAAGCAAATGTTTTTTTACGACTATCAAATTTCTATATTTTTTTCTATTCAGAGAGAGAATATTTTATTTTAAAAATAATTTTTAAGAATCCTTTTAACGACGTTATCATTATTTTTTTATTTTAATGATCGTTTATTCACAGAACTGTACGCTTATATTAGGTTGTTGTATTTCTCGTTTCGAGATGTTTAATTAATTGCATTTGATCTTGTATTTGAATTCCATATAATGTTGAAATTACAACCACTATCCTAATGGTTCAGTTTTGACAATATCGTCGTAAAGATTACATTGAATTAATTTAGTTGAAAATAATGTTGCGTGATAACAACTGATAAACTGATTTTTTTTTTTTTAATTTTGACTTACAATTAGACCACTTTCATAATTATGGGTACATATATAAAATCGTATTAATTCGATCGACCTTGACGAAAGGTCGAAAATTAATATTCATTCGTAAACGTTGGAATTATAAAACGAAAAGGTTTATATATTGTATTAGATGAGGGGTGGGAGGGGTGGTGGTGTTGCGTGTGGGTAAGCTCTCCCGCGATTATAGAACCATCGAGGTATAGCAATTCGTTAGACCCTCGATCCTAACTACAACGAGGATCGAAAATTATTTCATTATTCAATCGTTCGAACCCTCGATCTTCCACGATCATAATCTCTCGTTGAGTCCAATCGTGCGTAATAAATTTAATAGCTTTCTTCCATAAATCCCACGTGTAGAGAGAGAGAGAGAAAAAAAAAGAGAGAGTTCTCTCTTTCACTCTCTCTTACTCATTCTGTAGCAATGACGATGCTCGCGGCAAGTAATTTCCAATCTCCGGTTATGCGATTGCAAAAGCTGAACGAGACGATGGACGGGGTAAACTCTTTGCTGAAGCTTTCGACGAACTGTGAAAGGTAAAATGCTTGTCTCTTCATTCAAGAGGATCCATCAACTGCAAAATAAGAGAAGGAGAAAGAGAGAGAGAGAGGAAGAGATAGATGAAGAGTGATCAGAAAAGTTTATCGTTTCGAAAAATCGTATCTCAAAACTCTTTCTGTTTTTTTCATTTTCTCTCTTCTACTTTTTCTTTCTTTCTTTCTTTCCTCTCCTATTTTATTTTATTTTGTTTTTCTCTGCTATTCCTGTCTTCTCTCTTTATATTCCATCTCTCTCTCTCTCTCTCTCTTTCTCTCTTACCGACTCACTTTACGTCCCACTAGATTGACGTTTAATTTAAGAAACTCGAGTTTCTCGTAAAGACGAACACGTAAGTCCTTCCCAGCAAAGTTGCTTGCTTTTATTTCTGTCACTCTTCTATTATCCTCCATTCTCACACACGTACACATTCTCACACACGTCCCTTTCATTATTTTCTCATTACTTTAACACTTCTTTCCTTTTTTAATAATTTATTAACATTTTATAGATCCTTAGGATACTTTTTACATTTTATCCACTTCTTCCTGTCTTCCTCATTTTACATTAAAACCTTACACTAATTACTCCACCAATTCTTGTATTTTACAATTCTTGTATCACAGGGAGAAGAGTATTGTAAAAGAAAGAAAGGACAGAGAAAAGAAATATTGCAACTAAATTGAAAAGCAAGTGTATGTACAAAAGTTGATGCAACATTGTGAATTCGTGTACTTTATCCGACAAGTGTGGATAAATTCGTACATGGTTTATCGCGTAACCATCGTTCATCGATCCACGTCCACCTTTTCATTTATCTCTTCCCATACAAATGATCAAACACGTGCAGTCACGTGCAAGATATACGAAAAAAAAGAGAGAGAGAGAGGATCAGTTGACTACTTGTCATCATTCTCCTTCCCTTTTTTTGATACTTTTGATAAAATATTTTCATTTTTATTATACTTGCAGTATCGCGTTTAAAGTCGAGTAAAAGTGTGAGAGAGATAGGACAATTGCAACGATACGCCGATTACAGTTTTTTTTATCCCTTCTACATACACATACGCACACATATATCAAAGATACATGTGTACTACCAGTAAAATTCCCTGCTGTAAATTATCCCGGAGGATGAAAATATTTTTCTAGGTCCATTTTCTACGAATGTTCTTGCGAGATATACAATCCAGTTAGAAAATTATGTTCCAACAATTTTAAAAAAGACTATTTCTCTGTTGTTCTTTTTTTTATACTATAATTCATACAACACATGTATTCACTTTTTATAAATATTTTTGTATTCGAAATATACGATTTGAAATAGTGTTGAGCGTGTTTTTAAATTGTTTGAATATTTCTTTCTGTTTCTCTGGAATTCTGGTATTGTTAAGAGGAGAGGAAGAAAAAGATGAGTGATTTTATTGTTTATTGGAATGGAAGATAGTAGTATTTAAATGATCCTAAAATAATAAGTCATTTGATAAATAAGATTAACATTAGCTTAATAGGAGGATTCATTAGGAACGATTTAAAAGCTAATAAGCAAGTGGAAAGTAATTTACTTGGATTTATGTGGTACACAGAATGTAATTATTAGAAAGAGAGAGAGAGAAAGATTGCAGCTATTTAATGCTTATCAATTTATACACGTACGTTTAAAAGCATTTTAGATGATAATAATCATTTTGGTTATACGAGCTTACGTGGTAATTAAATAGAAAAGTAATTAAAAAATCTACTACCTGGTTCAGAATAATAATTTGTACTTTTCTAAAACATCTAATACAAAATGATGATACAAAAAAGAATATTATTGTAAAAAAAGAAAACTTTAAAAGATTAAAAACTAAATTTGGACTAACTCGAATATTTCAACATATTTCAATTACACGTCCACTCTTTTACATTTAGAAATTAATTAAAATTATTTAATAACACACACACACACACACACATTTATTCTGTAATAAAAAAAACGAAAAATAATAATAGAAAATAGAGTTAGAAAAAAGTAAAGTAAAGTTAAACTTGGTAGAAAGAATTTTTCTTTCGAATTTTTCAATGCGAACTTAAAAGTGAACTAAAAGGATAACAACAAAAATTGGATAGTCTGGGATGAGTAGCAGTGGTGGGGTGAAGAGAAAGAAAAGAAGAGGAAAGAAGAAAAAAAAAGGTAGATGCGCTAACTCTCTTTACGAACCCAGCAAAAGTAACATTATCCATTTAGCGAAACTCTCGTCTCGGTTGAAAAACTAAGTAACGTTGACGGTTCTTTCGTGCAGAAACGGAATGGTTACACTTGCCTTCAGTTTTACATCGACGAGTACCTACCCAACCTCATTTATTTTCTTTTTATCTTCTTCCTTTCTTTCTTTCTTTCTCTCAATGGAAAACGATTAAATGACGCTAAGACGAGAAGTTCGAAAAGTTTTCAACGTTAAATTACTTATGCACCCAACCACGAGACGAACACGTAATTACTTTTCACGCACTTTTCTTCCAAACTTCTTTTTTATCCTCTCTCTTTCTTTTTTGGTTTTTTTCTTTTTGCTCCAAGAGAGAAAGAAGAGGATATTTACTTTTTTTTTCTTTTTTTATTTAATCCTTTCTTTCTCTCTCTCTCTCTCTCGTACATAATTAAAATTTGTCAGACATTAATGCAATTACGAATAACCGAGCTAAATTCTCTTACTCCTTTTTAGTATTCTTTATTTTTGTAAAAGAGATATCTCGTATGGTGTTCTTTGTGAAATTTTTTTTCTTCACCGAGTTTTCTATTCAACGAGGTAGAAAAATTTCTATTTTTTGTTTGTTTTCATTTTCGAATACATTTTTCAATATTTTATAAATGTCGTTACGCGGATCTCTCGTCAACTTTTTTCAAAGAATTTCATATTTGTTTGTATGTGTGTGTGTGTGTGTATGTGTGTAGGTAAAAGGTTGGTAAGGTTTGTAACTGTGCGATAGGGGTAATCAAACTTTTCGAGACGTAGTAGCTTTCTCACGAACTGGAAAACTCATAGCTTTTGGTAAAAGGAAAGCAGTTGTAACTATTCTTCTCTTCGTGAAATTCCGACCAGACTTTTGTCCAAGATCGTACATCAACGAAAAGAGAAATAGAGAAAGACTTATATCGTTCTTTCCCAAAGTTACCTTACCCACCATTGTTAAAACCCTACAAAGTCCTACCACATACTCGAAAAACGTTCATTACTATCTCATACTTTTAACCATAAATTTAGATTCTTTTCCTTTCAAACACGAATTCCCTTTCCCAACTTCGTCCTACACTTTTGTTCTGTCATACTTTTACAGATTGCCATTGTCACGTTTGAGAAAAAACAAATTCATTTCGGTTGATTGTTCAATTATTTCATCGAATTACAAATTATCTCTCGGAACAAAAATTATCCAATTATTTATACCAAACTCCGTACTGTTAAATTATTTTAGATATTCTCGTTTAATGAATTGTAACAAACGTCGAACCTAATACCGAAACGATATTTCTTCTTCCACTTTTTTATACAAAATATATTCACAAATTGTTCGGAAGTATACAAAAAATGATATACCTTCAAAACCATACATTTTTTCGCAACCATGGGGGAAAAAAAAGATGATACGGTATCGTATCAGATTTGTGCGATTTTTTGTTTTTTTTTTTTTTAAACCAACGGTATATCAAAGAGTTATATCGATTCATATTCAATGTCAATCGTTTTGTAATCGTATGAGAGAAAATAAAATGGTTTATGGCAAACCGTTATACGAGGAAATCAAATGAAACGTTTCCGTTTATGTTTTCATTTTTATTTTATTTTATTTTATTTTATTTTATTTATTATTTTATAACATTGAAAATCTCTCAGGAAAACATCCAAAAGTCGGGTCCACATTTTCTCGACACACACACACACACATACACACACGTAGATAGAATCGAGGATAACGGTTGAAAGTAGATTGACGATTTCCAAATTTGCTTCGGGCACTTTATTATTTAAATAGATTTCTCCGTTGAAGGTTGCACGTTGTTGCACGAGCCACAGTTCGTAGGCTATGTTGGCAAGGAGGATGGGGAAGATGAGAGAACGGGATGCAGTTATCGAGCATGCAAAATACCCTCAGGCAGGTAGCTAGCACACGATTGTGGCTTGCCAAAGACATTAATCCGCTACTCAATGGATTACATTAATAAAATTTAAACACGTAGGAAAGTGTAACTTTGCTTCTACAGTTGGTCATTTCATCCCAACGCTCTGTGTTTTATAATATTTAACGTTCTTATATTTGAACAATAATTAAAATATTACATTAATTATACATTCTTAGGGTAATCCTATAGAGAAAGGTAACTTCTATTCAAAGTCTAGTTGAATGATTTGGATGTTTGATCATATTTAAAATTCTTAAAATATATTTTCCTATTCCACTTAATGATTTATATATTCGAAATACCATTTTACGTACCTTTTAATTTGATTATAATTCTGTATACATAAAAGTGTATTAAATCTATACGACTAACTTAAATACCACGAATTCTTTTCGTAATGAAATAAAGTGTCGTCCTCTCTAATAACAATTATATAAATCTTTTATCGTTATTTAAATTCCATTTAATATTTATTTAATTTATCTCTCTTTTTTTTGAATATTCTTTTTTGTTTCGTCAAACCACGAAATATCCTTTGTATATAAAAATACATTTGGAGAGTTTTTAATATTAAAACGTTGAAAATTTGAGTTGGAAATCTAGCGAACAGGGACCACACCATCGCCACCTCCATGGTCGAAACATGTTTCGAGGATTTCGTGCTGGAATGTAAGTTTTCAGGTTGGAAAGTAATTCAAAGGAACGAGATAATAATGACGTCGACGTGCGAGTGCACGTCTGGCATGGCTGTTAGATAATTATTAGAAACGACGAGAGAGACAAAAGCGGCTTTTCGTAAATGCTTTGCACTAGACTGGGCTCGTCGTCGGGTTCCTGGTATTAACGAGTCGCGAATTAGCATCGAAATCACCGCTCGCTTTAGACTATTTCGTACGCGACTAACTAGGAAATGCTTTTACAAGAGAATCCCCGGTGATAAACTGGTTACATCATATACCTTTATTAACTATACTTCTCTACGCGTATAATTGATTATCAAACTCTCCCCTACAAAACGAACAACCGACCATCCCCCGTTTTGCCAGCCCTCTTCCCCACACACACACACACACACACACACACACACTCTTCTTTCTCCCATCTCCACTCTTTTTCCACCTACCCTCATCATCCCACTGACGAACTTTACAATATAATTATATTTACATTGCGAATTTTCTCTATTTCATTTCCATACGGATCCTACCTAAATTCCACCCTTCTACCCTCTTGAACCCCACTTCGTGCCACCCATTTTTCGACCAACCCGTTTTCACAATTTACATTCTCGAACGTGACGTTCGTATTTTCGGCAAATATTTAAAATATCATTCGATTGCGTTGTAGTTTTTTTTCCCCTTTTTGCGATATATATAATTATATTTTTAAAAAGATCGAATAAATAAATAAAACCAATTACTTGAACCTCCTTTTTTGATAGAAATTAAATGGAACTTGATGCGTTTGAATAAAGTGTAGATTTTATTTTGATATCTGGATTTTTATTCATCAGATTTATGTTAATAAAGAACATCTAAATGACATTGAAAAAATAATAATTTTATACTGGGCGAGATTGAATTAAATTAAATTAAAAAAGGAATACAATTTTGATCAGTTTCCTATCGGATTTTTTTGTTGGAATAAATAAAAGTTCATCTTTTAAGCGACGATTTATGTTTTTTGTTTTTCATCGATCGAAACGCATTTTCATTTCTATTTTATCGGATTTATTGGATGACGAAATCACACACACACACACACACAAATACACACATACATGTACGCAGTAAAAGCAGCAGCAGTAGCAGCAAAATTCGCGACTAATCAAAACGTCTAAGAAGAACGTTTGAACTATTCGAGAATTACGAAAAGGCTTGGGAAAAGAACCTTCGCGGATTTTAACAAGAAAGTTGGAAAAGCAATCAGAATCCTTTCGTAAGGATATTCAATTATGATCCTGAGGCGAGATATAGCTCCGAGAAAACCAGTTCGTCTTTCGTTCAGGGCCGAATAATAATTCGAGATAAATGGAGCCGCAGCTATACCTAAGGGATGAGAATAATTAAAGAGAGCCGATTGATGGACGTTGAAGAAGTAAAATAGAGAAAGAAAGAAAGAGAGAGAGAACAAAAATCTTTCTCTCTTCCTTTCAAAGTCGAACTTAATTTGACTTTCCAAGAAAGGAAAAGAAGGAAAAAAAATCGAAAAACTTGATAAACGAGGTATCTCATTTTTTTTATAAACGAGAATACATTCGAATCAACCTCGAATTATCGATTCTAGAAAATTAACATTTTTACTGTATATAAATGATCAAAAAAGGAGAGAGAGAGAGTTTTAAGATAAGCCTGTTTCATTATTTTCTAATCATCAAACTTTTGGAGTGGACTTATTGGAAAACGTCGATCGATATTTTTCAAAATTTTTAACACCCTTTCTAAGTTTGTAAGGGATCAAAGGGAAACTTTCGGTTAACTTTAAATTTATCTACAAACTCTTCAACTCAATTTCTTCGTTAAAGTTAAACGTGCGAATATTACAAATAAAAAATCTAAAATTGTATGATCGAAAGAATTGTAGAAACTTGTATTAATTAGATTGAAAAATATTGCATTAAAAGTATTTATTAAACGATATTATTTTCGTAATTTGTAAATTATAGAGTTTTCTGTGGTATTCCATTTAAATAAATAAAATTTACATTTAAATATATAATATATATTTGAAAATAAACTGTAGAGCCCTTTGGAACTAATGAAAATATCAATTCTGTTCTTTTTTGTTTAATACTACTAATGAATAAAATCGAAATGAATCATAACGTGCGAATATTACATGTAAGAAATTAAAAATTGTAACGTCGAAAGAACTGTACAAACTCATATTAATTAGATTGAAAAATATTGCATTAAAAGTATTTATTAAACGATATTATTTTCGTAATTTTGTAAATTATGAAGTTTAGTATGGTATCTCATTTAAATAAATAAAATTTACATTTAAATATATAATATATATTTGAAATTTATCATTTGAAATATAATTAATAAATTATAGAGCCCTTGGAACTAATGAAAATATCAATTTTGTTCTTTTTCGTTTAATATTAATGAATAAAATCGAAATGTGAATCATTCGTTAAAAGGTTCCCGATGAATTGCCGTGACGTAGTCTGGCAATTTGATACACAGAGTTAGGATTGCTATCTACTATCCGTTATTATACTACCATTGGACGAACGTTCGACGAGAGTTGATAGAATGAAATCCATTAGGCGAATGCCACGTGAACTCAATTTCCTGCCCTTTCGTTATTCGCATCGTTTATCTCGAGCTTAGCTATACTCACGTGGGACAAGACGCATTTACGACTTAGGCCATTTAGATTCAAGGACGTTATCGTTACATTTTAATAAGATAGAAATTATTCAAACAATAGTCTCCCATTCATCGATCATTCAACATTTAACTTTCTTTACCAAGAAAACCAAATCATTTGTGTTACATTTAAAAACACATTTCTTACATGATTCTAAATAAAATCATCTTTTAAAGAATTCAATTAAACAAATCATTTTTCTATGAGATTAACCTAAGATACACAAAATGATATTTCAAATATACAAATGAAATATATTTTTCAAAATTCAGAAAACGATTAAACATTCAAATCATTCAATTAAACTTCGAATAGAACCTTTTTCTGAAGGATCTATCCTTTTAAGGGTAACTCTCGTAGGTTTTGACCGAGTAAAGAGACATCAAAGTTTTCGTCTTACGTGAAATAAATTCCTTCGATTAAATGCGAGTTGGATCTCTCAAGGAGATATCAAAAGTTATGTTTAATCTAATAGGACTTACATATAATTCAATTAATCTTCCTACATGTACATGTAAATATAAATAATTATACGTGTGTTAATACTTCTAAACATAGAACAATGTTTATATGAAACGTAAATGGGAGTTTGGTGTGTCGGAATAGCAAGGTTTCATTCTTTTTAATTAAGGGCCACTCCTGGAAACAGCTGTTGTCCATATTGGAACAAGTGCAGGAGCCTAGGATATTCCCTAGCCTCGAGAGAATGTCAATGGGATGGATACTAGAAACGATTTATGATGAACTAACGAGTATACAATTGTCTCGACAAAAAAAAAGTAACATTTTTATTTATAATATACAAACATTTTAACTGACACAAGTCTAAACATTGATATCAATTATAAATAACTAGTTGTGTCAAGGTTGGGAAAATCAATTCTTTTTTTTTTTTTAATAAAAAATTTTAAAAAAGTTATATTCGTAAGAATTGTTATCGATCAATAATACACATAGGATGGGAGGGAAGGTGGGAACATTTCAATTGAAATCACAAATAAATAATTAATACAAAATCAGTATTGTTTAAAAAAAAAAAAGAAATACGTGTAGCGATAAAATAATTACTTTTTAGGATATAATCATTCTGGTTACGGTAAACAAAAAATTAATTGAGATTCGATTAATAATACTATTAGATTGTAAAGTATGAAATCGAGCAAATGCTCAATTCAATTATGTGCATTTTTCGCTCCATTTCATAGCTTGATTGACAAACCTAATATAATTTAATCAATGGAATAATATTAAAATATTTTCAAATCAATTTAAAAAGGAACCAACAACTTTTAATAAACTTTACATTCGTTGCACCGAAAAATATCGAACACTTGTCAAAAGTGTTTTTTTTTTTGGTTCCCATTTAATGAAATTGGTTAGCCAATCGTGAATGATTTTGCGTGAATTAAAAAAGAACTAATTACATTGAAAAAAACAGATACTACGAAGGGATAATAAATAAAAAAAAAATAAAAGAAGGAAAATTTATTTAAGGATTCCGAAATCGATGGAAACGGGTCCAACCGTATTTGTTTTTTTTTTGATAACTTTCTTTTCTTTGTATTTTTTCCAGTAAGAATCTAGGAAAACCATAGGAATCGTATACCTTGAGGTGATAGATTGAAAAGGATGAACCAGGTGTAACCGAATAAAGCTACTCCTACCCCGTTAACAACCAACCAGGGTATCTCTCGAATCGATCGACTCTAACCTGGGAAACAGAATTAGCTTTGTGTAACATTGCTTGGCAAACTGAAATTAGCATTGTCTTCCATAATTCATTAAATTTCGATCGACCTTTACCACCTCCGGTGATTTACTCTGATGAACCCCTCTCTCTCTCTCTCTCCCTCTCTCCTATTATTACCACACACAAAAAAAACATAAAAACAAGTAGGAAAAAAAAGCATCGCCAACCCCCTTCCTCCTACTTCTCTTCCTCCTCCACCAATTATGAATAATTATCGTTTCCCCTTAACCTCCATAATTCCCCGTACAGCTTCCCCTGTTTAAATTCAAAGGTAACTTCCCACGAACTGAGAACGTGGTATGGAAATCTACGAACATACGACAAGGTTCATATTTTTAACGCGAACAAAAATATTATACGTTTGGAGGATTAATCTTTTGTTTTTTTCGAACATCCTTTTATTTATTCTTTTATTTTCTGTCTCTCTCTCTCTAGTCTTGTTTTGTTTTAAAGCTTTTCACTCGTCGTGAGAGAAGGAAGGTGGGGTGGGATGGGAGAAAACGGAAGGAAGGAAGGAACGGGGGTAGTAGAATCATCCCCTTTTTTTTTTTGTTTTATTTTTATTTTACAAATACCCGATGTTTGCATGCGTACTCTATCGATTTTATCTACATGACGCGATCCGTAGTATCACCGTTTAATCGTAAACTGAAATCATTGATCCAGATTTACAACACGATTTACATCGGTTAACGATACCTTTCGTTCGGTTTATATACGTGTATCTCTCTGCGTGTATATGTGTGTGCGTGTGTATGTGTGTGTGTATTTGTAGTTGAAATTTCTCGCGATTGAGTTATTCGAAATCATTTGGAAATCGATTAATTCGTCCAATAGGAATATGTTTGTATATTGTTAGTCACACATACACATACATACACACGCAGAGAGACAAATATCTACATACTCGGAAGGATATGCATACAGGAATAATACGTGTAAATAGAAATTGTTAATAAAATGTTACGTTGAAACGAAATAGAAGAATATAAAAGGGGAAAAAAAGGAAACGAGATCTCTTTAATTAAACGAATGAGATGATACAAAATAATAAAATCAATAGAAATCAAAATGGGAAAAGAAGAGTGAGTGATATCCCATGTGATTTGAATGTCGATTGATTTAAAGTAATAATACATATCCCTTTTTCCTGCCGAGCGAAAACCGATGCCCATGCGAAGATAACCGAACGAATTTGACGAATTTATCATTGTGAGAAATCATATGAATTAACAGCAATATAAACTAGGATAAAAAACATAGAAACAAGTTTCTCTTTGACAAATAGTATTTTCACTAATCAACGCTTGATCAATTTTACGTAGATTCGCGTGGTATGAAATGTACGTACTTCATTTTCGATAATTTCTGAAGAATATAACCAATATCGGTCGCAAGAAACTTTGTTGGGACCGTAATCCCGTGTCACGTTTCTACTTTATCGTTCTAACTTATACAGAGCCTCGTGCTCTAATTCATGAGAGTATACTTAAGAGTACACGTGAGATGTAACAAAAAGTTCAATCTAATAGACATTTGTCTTCAATTGTGTTGCATCGAATTTGAACCCATTTTAGGGTTTTATTAAATTATTTTGAGGTACGTATCTCTCGTGATGCGTATTATAAGACGTCAATGCATGCACGACGATGTTTCGTCGTTCGGAACTAAAAGGGATATAATAATATATATATCAGCTGAAATAGGTATATCGTAAAATCTGACGCGTAAGGATAATATATATGTTCCCTGCGTTCAGAGTAAAAATATCCCCCAAGGGAAAAATAAACGGTCGACAGTTGCTTAATTAACAGTTTTTCCCCAGTGTCGTTTTTGTAATGTCAGGTACTTCAAATTCACGAGAACACTTTGGCTCGATCTTTATGCTACTCAAACTTGCAAACCTTCTCTTCACTTTTATTCTATTCTCTTCTCATTTTCTCTCATCTCTTCTCTTCTTTCTTTCCTCTTTCTGTATCGTATTTTTATTATTTTAAATACAAAGAAATACAAATTATTTCCAATGAAATATTATCGAACTAAGAAGATGATACGCTTTCTTTTTAAATCCAAACAAGTTTGTTTTAGGAATTATCATTTAAAGCACGTTTAAAAAAATCTTTCTACTTTTACGTTTCAAATTTTTAGTATTTTTCAAACATTTCATCCACGGTTTCAATTATTTACTAAAATTTTCTCAACGAGTTCCAGCATTCTGCGATTGTTGAAAATCAGTTTATAATTACTTTGTGTTCTGGTAAGAAAAATCAAAAGATTACTCGGTATCAAATAATTTCATTTCATTTAATATTGTATAAAACAAAGTATAATATAATCTTAAGAATCTCAATTATGTTTTTCTTGTTAAATTTAATAACAAATCCGTTCTTTAAATCTCTCATCTACGAACTATAAAATTCCATCTACAAGTTCTATCAATAATTCTATACAAAATTGTTCAAGTTTATTATAAATTAAAAGTTTATTTATTAATCAAGTTTATTATAAAAAAAAGAAACCAGATTTATGATAGAATATCATTGACCTGATCAATGACAATTCTTTAATCTTCTCAATGTTCGTGTGGGTTAGAAAAAAAATATCGATTCCGTATAGAATCGATAACCATTTCGGGGAGAATGGAGATAAATATTTTAAATATTTACATTTAAAAAGTATAAAAAGGGGATATGCATAGCGTTAGTGCACTAATGCACCCACACATCCACACACACACACACGTATACATATTATACATGCACTCGCATACTTAAATAAAAAGCTCGATTTCCGCGTTTAAAGTTGTTAGATAGGAAAGAGCGTTATTAAGATTACGGTTTGCCCGCATGAATAACGACATCCTCTTTACTTCCAGTCCACTCCCCGTTCTCCCGTTTTCTGATAAATCACCTCCTCCGCTAATTACTCGAGTTTCTCCGTACCGCGGCATTTCGCTTATGCGCATTTCACGTCCCAGTTATTACTGGAAAGAGAAGAGAAGAGAAGGGAAAGAGGTGGGATTGAGGGGGGAGAGAAAGAAGAAGGGTGCTTTTAAGAGGGTACGACCAAAGGGTTATGTTGCTTGCATAATAGTAAAAGGATTTGAAAAAGACAAGGAAATATAATAATCTTATTAATTAACAAATGAAAATAACAACAACAACAACAGCAATGATTTTATTTAGATAAATAAATGTAAACGTTGTTTTGCTTCTTTTGTCGTTGTTGGGTTTGTTGATTTAATTAATTTTATTTAACAAGTTATTAATTTAATGAACAAGTTTTTCGTTCGTTAGAAATACAATAATAATTGCGGTTAATTTTTAGAATTCATTTAAATTATTCGTAACGTTGGTATTTTTTGTTTTTGGTGTTTTTTCTTTTGGCAATATCAAAAATTAAACTTCGGTAGAATTCGTTTTACCGCCTTGATTATTCGTTACGTAAAACAAAAATAAAAGAAAAAATAAAGGATCGATAATTACGATAATATTATCCCCAAAACGTAATATCGATAATTACAATGGTGTATACTTAAAATCCTTGCAGGGAAGATAAAAAATGTACGCAGAACTAACGTTTTGCATTCCGAGCAAATCCAAACCAATCCAAACCAAACCAAACAAAACCGTTCGTTACCCTGTTTTTTTTTTCTCCCAGATAATTATTTTTCCTATTCTGATTTGTTCGTTTTTGTTTATAAAAAAAAAAGTTAACGCGTAAATGAAAAAGAAGGAGATAGAACTGTATTCGAATAAACGTGTTTCGTAAAGAACATTAAAAGCTGCAAAGTTAAAAAGTAGAAAACGAAAAGAAAAGCAAAAATTAGATAAAATCTTTTTCTAATTATACCGTTTACTATTCTTAATTATCATCTTCCCTTATCTCTACGTTGCAGTTTAGGTTTTTTTCTTTTTTTTATTTACTCGCGTTCAGATTGAAATAACAAGCACCGCACTCTCGGGATGTTTCCATCCTCTTTCGCATATCGTTACAGAAAATAAAAAAAAAGAATGGTAAGAGTGAAGGGGGGAGGGGTGTTGATGACGTTCGTTTACCCTTTCCTATCATATACGTGTTTGTGTTTGTGTGTGTGCTTATTTTTTTCCCCCTTCTGTCACTTCTTGTTCCACATTCCACATTACGCGAGGCCACTTTATCCGTCATCTTTCTCTTTCTCTCTCTCTCTCTCTCTCTCTTTAACACAAATTCGTGAGCGCGTTTTTCAATCCTCGTTGGCGCACTAAGCCCCCGAGAAAAAAGCAATTTGCACCTCGGCTAAAGCCGTATAAATCTTGGATAACAGAGATTATACGTAATTAAAGCTCATGAACTTTACCATGCGAGACGTAACATACGAGTCACGTTATTACGAACCCACATGGTTGTTGTTCATCGACTTGAAATTTTTAAACCGAAAATTGCTATTTAATTCCTCGTTTCTTGTCTATCTTTTTTTATTTTATTTTATTTTTATAAAAGGTAAAAGTCCTAATAACTGAACAACGATGGATACATAACTGATTTTTCTTACCTTTCAAAATATTTTTTTATCGATAAAATATTAAGGCATCAAATAAACAAAGATTTCTGAAATTCCATCGTCGCACAGGATTAAATATTATTTATATTATTAAATAACTATTAGGTTGTCAAGTACGAAATGGATTAAATTTCGAATTCAATTACGTACATTTTTTGCTCCATTTCATTATTGACAACTTAATAGCTGTCAAATCGTTTCAATATTTGGTCTTGGTCCGTCATTTGGGTCTTTTATCTAATTTATTTGTTTTCGTCCCATCAATTTTTGTCTTGATTCGATAAAAAGATAATCGTACGTTAATTTATTCAGCTGACAAGATAGTAATTTCCAGTTTTTTCAGTGTGAAATAAAATTCTATCGTCAACTTCAGAAGGTCGACCAGAACACTGATCAATAAAAAATCTCCAGAACGAAATTATTTTAAACCAGTTCCGACACGCGTGTTCTGTTAAATCAATCAACATATCTCTTTGTGAGTTTTAGCCGCTTTCCTGCCTTTACGAAAATAAAAAAAAGGTAAAATTTGTCGAAAGTGGTGTATTTTTACACTCTGTGTTAAAATCGATCGTAAACTGACAGTCGTTAACAAAATTACAGGGAATTTTTGTTTCTATAGTAACGTAAAAGTGTCAAAACTACCAAACCCTAAAAGACAAAAAAAACATTCTAACATTAACAGAAGAATAACGCAAACAAAAGTAACAGAATCCTATTGATGCAAATCTGAATGATTTTCTCTTGTCAGCCTTAATAAATCGATTTAAATTTCTAATAATTGTCAATATTGTTTTATCTTTTTTTACTCTAAATATTAGAATAATGATAAATTAGTAATTTTGATAGTGTCGAAATGTGAGATTTGTAAAAGAGCGTTTTGTAGGTAAAAAGAAAACCGTCAGGTTTCATTTTCCGAACAATTTCTTATTTCTTTCACGTTCGCAACGTCTATGAAAAAGTAAAGCAAAGGAATAAAAAGAGGGTAAAGACAGGAATACAGAAAGAATGAAAGAAATAAAGGAAAGGAAATAGAGACGATAGCGTGGATGACTGGGTGAACTAAACAACAACAACAACAACAACAACAACAATAACTGAGAATGAAAGCAAAAAGAAAAAGGTAACAAAAGTGAAATGCCGTTCGATGAGAAGAACACACTCGAGTTTATCGATCACCTATCGTCCATGTGTAAAACCTTACTGAACAACTACAAATTTACCTGTGCATTCAACCTTTTCATATATTTCTATCTTTTCCTCCTTCTTTTCCTTCCGAAAACTATACCAGCATAGTGAATCTATAACGACGAACCTCGTCAAGGGAACACACATATCCAATGGAAATATGTGGAGGTGCATCACCGATGCATCTCTCACCGTCAACTTTCTTCATTTTTCTTTTTATTTATCTCCGTGTTCTCTCTACGATATTACTTTGAATAAGAAATCTGAACGTGAAATTTTCCTTTTTTTTTCTCGTTTCTACTATCTTTGATTTACAACTGAATGAACATTTAACCTTTCATTTCTATTTTTTTATTTATTTTAATTCAACTGGTTCTTGGATTTCTGTGATTTCGTATTAAATAATAAAAGCCTAATAATGCTAATAAAGATATTCATTTTTTTGGGGGGGGAAATAAAAATATAAACAAATTTATTTCTTTTTCGAAATGGAAGCTTTTACAAAGTTTCGTTACTTACTTTAATTTATATTTACGAATTATTTTTCTTTACTGTAATTATTAACCCCTTGACATACAATGTTTGTCTCGTCAAGATCTTTCTATAATTTGTATTTTATAATTTTATTTAAATATTCTTTATTAACATCAATCTGATTAATACAAATGCAAATATCAAAATAAAATCTACTCTTTCTCACGTAACTGTTTAATTGAGGGAAATGAAATAGTATTTTTTGATTGTATCAATTTAATTTGTGTGTTAAAAGGTTAATAACGTCTCACGAGAATTTATTTTCTTGATGATAAAAAGTATCATCAGTCTACCGGAAAGTTCTGTGTCCGATTTTGGAATAAAACAAAATACACATTTTTCTTACTGCCAAATAAATATGTTCTTACATGTAGAAAATTGTTGGTCATAGAAAAGGACAGAACTTTCTGATAGACCTAATATAAAAAAAAAAAAAACAGAAGGGAACAGAAATCTTGAAGATAATTCGATCAAGTGTAGTTTTCTAATAAATACAGGTTTGAATACATTGAATGTTAAAGTAGATATAGGAAGTGTAGTTATTCTCTTAATAAAGGATAAAGAGAGATAGTAATCGTGCTTTTGTATCATCCCTTTGTCGATATAATTAATTACATCAACTAACGTACCGTGATCGCTTCGTTTCAGAGTAATTGTTCGATGATAGAATATGTTCCTGAAAATACAACGGATAATACGCATATTCTATAATACACATGTGTGTCTGCTTGTACGTGTGTATCTCCCTGTGTATAAATGTTAAGTGTATAGTTGTATAAGTGTATGTAGATTACCTAAAGGAAAACAAGGACAATGATGTCATCCTGATAAGCAGATGTAAGCTCGCATGTTCAAAAACGTTGTTGACCCTACAAAAGCGGAGGTAACCAATTAAAGCTCGAGAGCAACGCAACCGTTGCTCGAGTCAGTTTAAAGTACCTTGGATCATAATCTACTACAACGATATGTTCTTCAATTTTATTCTTAAATATTATTATATGTTTCTTTTATCCTTCTTTTTTCCTTATTTATTTATTATTTTTTTAACAAAGATACGAGACTAGATTTCTATAATAAAATTCAGAAAAAAGAATAAGTCTTGAAATAATCTAATCAATTAATTAATAGATTCCTATTTTTATACTCTAACATATTATTATTTTTTTTTAAAAAAGATACGAAGCTAGATTTCTATAATAAAATTTAGAGAAAAATAATAACTCTTGAAATAATCTAATCAATTAATTAATAGGTTCATACTTTTCATACTAACATATAATAATTTTTTTAACAAAGATACGAGGCTAGATTTCTATAATAAAATTCTGAGAAAAGTAATAACTCTTGAGATAATCTGATCAACTAATTAATAGCTAACCATTCTGAAAATTTATCATTTCTAAAAATAATTTATTGCAAAATATCTCGAACTTTGATTACTATATTTTCTAATTTAATTTATTTTTTCCTAATCTATGCATGCTTGATGTCAACTCGAACGATATTATTGTCAAAGCAAAATAATCTCCAAGACTAAACAAAGATACTAAATTCTAGCAGAATATTCATAAAGTTCGCGTTAACGGTACCCATTGTGAAACCAAGCACTTTTCTTCTTTCTTCTTCTTCTTCTTCTACCATCTTTTACTCTTTCTTCTCTCTAATTCTCATTTTCTTCCATTTATTTAAATTATTTTCATTTGCATTATTAATGCGTTACATTGTCCCTGTAAATTCGTCTACTCTTTTAGTTTATTTAAATTGCTGCTTTTGTACTTTCCATTTTCTATTAACTTTAATATTTTGTTATTTATTTAGAAAGGATAAACGATACAAACGACTATCTCATACTACGTTTAATATTTATTCTTTTAATCATTCATTATGTTTTCCGTTTTAACATCTTGGTATAATTAAAGTTCATTTAATAATAAACGCAATAATTAGTTTACAAAATCCGCGTTAAAAAGTACACTCAGGTAGATTGTAATATTTTTTTTCTCATTCTGACTTATTTATTCATCATACTTAAATCTTTATTATTTATTTATCACTGTTGAGTATCGTCAGATCTACTCATTTAGAATTATACTTGCAATGTTAATTTCTTTGATCCTTTTTCACGCGATACTTGTTTTCTCGTTTCTATCCTTTTGCGATAAATAAATGTTTTATCCAAACCTTCACTCGGTTTGATATTTTCACGTATATCCAAGTGTCCACACGCATAGTAACTTGGCTTTTCATAACAGGGAGTATCGTAACGTACGGTGACGCGTGCCGACATTCGTCACTCGAATAACTCACCCGGAAAACAAAACAAAAAATATTTACTGTCAGTATTGCTAGACCAAAACCTTGATGCTTTGGACAAACGGGAAAGTGATGATAAGAGAGAGAAAGAAATAAAAAAAATAGGCCAACTAAAAAAAAAAAATACACGTTAACCGTAATTAAACATCATTTCAACATCCTAATGATTACACCGATTCAGGTTACTTCAAATTTTTGTCAACTCGTTGAAAGAACTAGATGACGTTTAATCAACATTTGTCGACATTATTTTTGTTGTACGCGTTCAACCATTGTTAGCTTCTTACAATTATACGCGCGCTTGTGTGTGGGTGTGTGTGCACGGAAAAAAGAAAGTCAATATTTGACCAAAGGTAATTTTATCAAACATCGTGTTTTAAAAAATTTTCATTCACAACTCGTGTTTACACTTTTCTGATGTTTCGTGGAAATAAAAATGTTCGAAATTTTTACAGTTTTCTTTCTTTTTTTCTTTTCATTAAATGTCACGCATCAGATTTCTGCATTCACGAATGATTTGTTTCTAATTTATTCCTACACTTTTCTTTTTTATTATTCGAAGAGATTTATCGATCTCGACATTGTTGTATAAATTATGTTAATAAGTATCTTTACGATCATATCTAATGATGATAAATTTCGTTATCGTATTCTCAATCTTTTTTGTTTTGTTTTTTTTTATCTAAACGTTCGATACAATCTCAAGAACGTTTTCGCATCTCGAGCCGAGTGAAAATGATTTATCGAGCTTCATAACCGAGTCCGATAATCACGTAACCGAGCGTGCATCGTTTCTCGTTGCTAGAAAAACGTGTCAACACCAGGCTAATGTTGCACGTAAACAACCAGTTCATATAATCCAATTCACGTTTCATGTATCTTTTTAAAACAACCTATTAATTTATTCTTTAACATCTCATAACCTAAAGACTCTAAAACCTAACACGACAAAATCAAAATATCTAATTATTGTAAAAGATTTATAATCGTTACAGGTCTCTTGGTGGAGGTACAAGTACACGTATAATGTGTCTGTGATTTTATGATAGTGAAAGAGATAATAATGGATCGTGAAAATATTTGCTGAAGTTTAAGACACCTTGAACTAACACATATATTCAAGTTTGTCATATATAAACACCTACACTAATTTATCAAACTAAATGACTTCAAAAAGTGTAGGTTCCTAAGATTCGCAGAATTGCAGTATTAAACTAAAATCCACCTACACTAATTTACCGAAATAAATGACATCAAAAGGTGTAGGTTTCTAAGATTACCACAATTGCAGTATTAAACATAAATCCACCTAACAAAATACAAAATATAAAATATAAAACACATAAACACCTACACCAATTTACCGAATTAAATGACTTCAAAAGGCGTAGGTACCTTAAGATTCATAAAATTGCAGTATTAATTTATTAAAATACTCATTTATTTGTTATTAAGCATCATCCAAGAGATTTTTAACGAAATTGTATAAACTTTAGAAAAGCACACAACATATAATCCTTTTCAATCTATTCATTTACATGTATCTCTTTTACTACGTAAATTAAACAACATTAAAACCAGTAATGTCCAAGATTTTTAACGAAACTGTATATAAACCGTAGAAAAACACACAACATATAATCCTTTTCAATCTATTCATTTACACGTATCTCTTTTGGTACACAAATTAAACAACGTTAGAGCCAGTAATGTCCAAAATTTTTAACGAAACTGTATAAACCTCAGAAAAGCACACAACATATAATCCTTTTCAATCTATCTATTTAAATGTATCTCTTTTACTATATAAATTAAAGAACATTAGAACCAGTAATGTCAACGTTAACGTAGAAGAGGTTTCTTTTGGTAGAACATATTGGTAGAGACAAGTTTCTGTATCTAACGCTTAGCTTTAGAGTTCAAGTTAGATATGCTAGTATAGTTGTATTATAAAGCTCGTTTCTCTCTCTCACACACACTCTCTCATTCTCTCTCATTCTCGTAGTGTCAGTAAAAGCGCGTAGTAGAAGACTATCTAGCTTTGTTGGCTCTTGGGACAGACGGTAGCTCCTTCAAAATTAATTTCAAACGATGTGGATCTCTACACAGTTTCTTACAACCTTACCATCCATTCCTATCTACCACCCTCATCCCCCAACAACCTCTAAAGCCTCGCCCCCTCTGTCATTTGTCGAGTCGTACTCGTACATCGGGTCGTTCAAATGTCACGACGTATTCGTTCCGAGCAATATAATGCTTGTCATATCGATCCTTTGCTTATGTTACACGAACAGAAGTCATACTCTTTTTATTTCTCCCTCCCCCTCCCCCTCCTCCTCCTCCCTTTTTTTTCTTTTATGTTTCTTTTCAATACGCACGACTAGGGAAACAAGGGCGACGAGTTATGAAGATCTGTGAGATTTTAAGTTTTGCATCGATACTGTTATGTGATTTAGATCAAAAAATTGAATTTTTTAAATATAATTATTAATTATAAAATTAATTTTTGGAATACTAAATGATATATAAATTATGAAATAATATTTTTACCAATGAAAATTAAATTTTGTCTTATTTACTTTACTCGAAGATAATTTTGTGATTTAATTCAACTATCGTAATGATATTTTTTCACGTGAACGTATAAATTTGGTAATATAAATTGAATCGTATAAAAATAAGATTTACATACCTGGGTAAAAAAGTAATAGTAGACTTTCATTCCCCGATCAGCAAATAGTTGAGCAAAATGTATCGATGGACATATGAAGAAATAATCACCAACAACGTCTGCTACCATCCTTTGATTGACATAACCATCCTTTATCTTATCCCAATCCGTGTACTGAAACAAAAAAATAAACATTAACGATTACACATTAACATTTTTTACGATTAAACATTAACATTTACGATTATCTCGTAAATATATTTCTGTCATTTATTACAATTTTTATTCACGATACAAGAATATGAAAACAACGAACGAGTGTATCTCTAATTGTAAGTGATTATGTTTACTGATTCGATAAATTTGAAAAGAAAAAAAAAAGATACAAATAAATGGGGAAGAGATTAATTGATTATCGATTATTCGAATAATTAGCGAATTTTCGTTGACTAATAATGAAAATAGAATAATTGAATCAAACTAAGAGATCAATTAATATTAGGAATTATTTTTGGATTGTCCTCGATGCAGAATAATTTTCGAGGAATAGTGAAACAACGAAAAGCTATCACGTTCGAGTTTCTATTCTCTTTAACATCGTTAACTATTCAATTGAAAATAATATTAATTAACGTCAGATAGATACACAAAGCACGTAGAATAACGCAATTCTTCCTTTAAACCAACAACGTGACCAATTTATATTTCCCGAGAATAATAAAGTTCTTTTATATAATTATGGTTATAGGTGAGCTTTTCCAACAAATTGAGAAAACAAGTAAATGCGTGTCCTACGTGTTCGTGAAGCAACATATGGACCGTTTATTTTTAAAGTGGCATACGTCCTTTTTTAAAAAAATTAGATATGACGTAATTTATGTTTAATTTAGTGTATCTTAAAAAATGCCAATGCTTTGTTCAATTTAGATAGAATCTTCATCAGATGAGGATATTGTTACTGAGAACTTGGATTCTGTTAAAGAAAATAAAGAAAAATATATGCAACGAATAAACAAAATTAAACGAAATCCCGGACAAGAGTACTATGCAAAAAAAAAGGAAAATTCATTCCAGGAAAACAATTTCAATCTAAAAACTGTAACTGCTCGAAAAAATGCATAGAACGTGTTATTGAATCAGAACGTAGAGGAATTTTTGTTAAATTCTGGAATATAAGTGATTTTAATAAGCAAAACGTATTTCTCCACACTGTTAAAATTGAAACTTTAAAATCGAAATTTTTAAATTGAGTTGTCGTTCGAATGAATTTAAAAAAGAATATGACAAATTGTTTATCCTTTCGAACCAGAGTTCATGATTTCTCTTTCTCTCTTTCTCTCTTTCTCGGAGACAGATAGCAAGTAGAGAAAATGGAAACTTGAGAAGACAAGGGAAGAGGAAAAGGTCCGTGAACCACTTCAAAGCTGTTTTGGAGATAATGTTACGTTTCTGGTTAACGTGCGTTCTGTGTATGTCGAGACGTTTTGGGTTAAGGCTCGTAAGTACCTTGCGGCTGGCGGAAAGGGAAACAAACTCGAAATTAAGCGGTTTCGTCTTGAATGCTATACCCCGTATTCGTCTAAACTCACTGTGCTACGAACAGGTCATAACAACGAGTCCTGGAGATCCTTTTACAAAGCTTCTATCACACACGGACGCCTTGGATTTACGGGAAACGTTTAATTTGCATTCTAAAACACCTATCATTATTTTCTAACAACTTATCAAACGTGAATAACTATGAGATCAAAGTTAAATCACCGAGATCAAATCATATAATAATTATCCAAACATTTCACGTTATTTTCAATGATTTTTAATTAATTTAATTGTTTAATTATTATTTAAAAAATAAAAAAGAAACGAAAGTAGGAAATTTATAAACTGGTGCGATAGCTGATTTTTAATTTTTTTTAAGAAATCAATTCTCGAGAAGTCGGATTAGAATACAATCGAGGTTTTTAAATACGACGATGGGAACCTCATTCGAAATGAATTTCTTTCGCATATCTTATCCTTGACCTACTCAACGAAAATCTATTTGAGATTCGACGAATACCTTACTTCCTCAGTCGTCCAAGTTATTCTCGACTTTCTATGAGATATCTTTCATTTATCCTTGGAAATAATTAATGACTTTAAGAAGGAGAAGCATGAATTCTACGAGGCAGGGAAACTTACATCCGAAGAATAAGCTTTCGAACAAACCAAATGGTTAGTACATAAAATATCTATATGTGAAGATAGATTAGTATAATCTACATGGTATCCCAAGAGTCTCTTATTCTAACTTTCATGCAAACTTACAAAATTGTACGCATCCTTAATAAATAAATTTTTAATTATTCAATCAGCTAAACGTCGAATTCGCGAAACATCAAAAATGTTTAAAAGAAACAAATTGCCAGTTATTTATTTTCGTGTTTCAAATTAACACAAAATAAAATCCATTTTATCATAAACGTCTTAGACAAAATATAAAACAACATTTACAGAATGCATGGTTAAATATTTCAATCTTATTGTTAACTTCATTTAAATAACCACTTGATTTTCGGTATTACCTGACATATAGTTATTCCAAGTAATAATTATTTAACAAATACTCCAAAAACAACTTTTGCACACATGTCAACTAATTAACAAAATATTTCTGTAGAAATTATATAAATATTCTTTGACAAAATGTAAAGTATTGAGTAATTAAGCACGATAAGCTCTCCATATACCGAACGAATTGATCCAAATCGAGTATTTAATCATGTCACGGTAACGATGCTAACTAAAGACGATTAATTTCACTTTCCGAACAGATAGAACAAGTATAATAATACACAGGATGGGTAATTTTCGTTGGATAAAACCACTCCGAGGTGCCGTAAGCTATGGTTTAAAGTCAAGCATGTGGTTTAAAGCTTATCGACTAAACTCATTTCGAAAGCATCATTCTTTACAGCTTTAGCTTCATTTTCAGAGGGTACCCACCGATCGAGAGATAAAGCCAGCTTTAATCTTGACATCATCCAGCCCTTCTCCTGACACCACCCATCCCTTTCCCTTCTATCCCCTTCATCAAACCCCCCCACCACCTACGACATGTGGATCCAAGTATCCACTTCTAATCGTGTTATGCTTAACACGTTTTGTTTCATTTATCAAGACTAGTCAAACCTGTTTCGTTGTATATTTATTTAAACTCTGAGAAATACATTAAATTTAATAATAATAATAATATTATTTATTTACATTTTTTATTCATCTTTTTATACTTCTCCCTTTGACTGGTTTTTATATTAACACCTCACACTTATTCAATCAACTACTACATGCGAGGTTAGTCTGTTTTTTGTTTCTCCGAAGTCAACAGCATACCGTTTTTATAATTTGCTTTTTTTTCGAACTGGTTACCTTATAGGTATTAGTTGATAATCATTTTCCACGTGGATTGACTATGATCGTGGCAGGAACTAGTAATCCAACGTGATTAGGTCGTTGACTCTTTTACATTTGTTTTATTTATTGTTTGCTTGGAAGTTACGTTTATTTTTAATATTATAATTGATGCAGGCTGTAAATAAAATTAAATTTACCTTCCTTCGTTAAAATAAGGTAAACAAAAATAATATGTTCATTGTAAAATTATAGAAAAAAAATGTTATATGATTCTAATTTGATTTCTAATATTCCAATCCAATGAATTTTATTATTTTCAGTTTTCTATACGTCATTGTATTAACACTGTAATAATATTTGTATTTTATTTTTATTATTTTAATTTAATAATATTTGTATTTTATTTTTATTATTTCAATTTAATAATATTTGTATTTTATTTTTATTATTTAATTTAATAATATTTGTATTTTATTTTTATAATTAAATAATATATTTATTTTATTTAATATTCGTAATAATATTTTGTATAATTTTGTACACATATGACTGTATTATTTTTCTATACCTCAGCAGAGTTTTCGTGTAATTTAACTTTAGATAGGTTATCGATCGTTAAAAAAAAAGAAAAAAAAAGAAGGAGAAAATTAAAAAGATAAGGAGGACTGGTTTCGCAAAGTAAAATCTTCTTCTTCGATTTTCTTTTAGGAAAGAAACGACTAACACGTACCCAGGAAAGGACTTTTCAAAAGTTTTACCTACTTTACCGTCTTAACGTGAAAGATTCTCTCTCGTTTTCTCACCCACCCCCTCTCGCTCTTTTTTTACCTGTAGCAATTAAACTGAGTTTCGAACTATGATTTATATGGCTTCAAAATACCAGACTCTTCCGCAAGCAGAAGCCGAAAATCTTATTCGAACTATACGTGGTTTTATATACAACCAGTAGAAAGGTAATACTCGACTAGGAGCTCTTCCAATAACCTTCGGCTAACATCTGAAAAGGATTTACGAATCTCTAGTTTCTTTTTCGATTTTCTAAAATATCATTCGATTCGATCGTATGCCATAAGAACATTTTATTTTCTTTTTTATTACACATCTAAAGTATTATTCCAATTAAATAGAACATCTTATTGTTTTGTACATTATCCTAAACAATATTAACACAAAAATATTTGCAATACTAATTACAATTATTTGCCAATGGAAACAACGACGTTTACAAAAATAGAAGTTATTTAATTTATTTTTTATTTATGTTATAAAATATTTATAATAATTATTATATAGTATTTTGCAATAGAAAGAATATTTTCAATAAAATGATTCTTATCGTTGTATCGTGATTAATAATATATTTGTTTTTGGTATAAGAAATATTTGATTATAAAATTTAGTTTATATATCTGTGATAGAGAACTTTATGAAAGATTTGTGGTAAAATGGTTGAAAGGGAAGATTAAAGTTGTGCGAGCATCTGGTCATACATATGGAAAGACATTTGGAAAGAATAGAGAGGTAAGGTTTAAGATATAATAGTAGTGAGATGTAGATTGAGAGATCTAATAGTACGACAGATTTACATATATACTTAAAATATATTCCACATAGTACGCTTCTATCTTCTTTAGATTGCTATTTTTCCAATCCTTTTATACATCTCGTATATTCATGTTCGTGTATATTTCACCACTTATTCCTTCCATATAACTTATCTCGAATAAAAATAAAAATAAAAATGTCTATCTCTTGATTTTTGTCAAAACTCTTATGGCATACGACGAAATTGTTATTTGGCATACAGGGTGCCTCGATTTAAATAATACGATCAAATATCTTCGACTCAAATCGAATTTTCAAAGGAAAAATATTTCTAATAAAAGTTGATATATATTTTATTCAATGTATATACATTGTAGATATTTTATTTTTGGAATAATAATAACAGTATTTTATTTTCTTAATAAAAACCTATATATTATGCATTACAAATATTGTAAAAGAATATCGAAATAGTAAATCAAAGTGTGATGTATTTTAAATCGATATTTAATAGAAATTCATTGCCAATATGAAATATCTGCACCACCTGTTGAAAATTTATTTAAAAAAAAGAAACGTTTAAACAAAAATTTAAATTTATTTTTGGAATAATATAATAATATTTTTTTTTCTTAATAAAAATCTATATTTTAAGCATTGCAAATGTTGTAAAAGAATATCAAAATAGTTAATCAAAGTGTGATGTACTTTAAATCGATTTTTAATGGAAATTAATTGTCAAAATAAAATATCTGAATCACCTGTTGAAAATTTGTTAATATTTTTTTGATACTTCATAGATAAATTGTTTCTAAAATTATTCACAGAAAAAAAAAGAAAAGAAACGTTTAAAGAAAAATCCATATCTGTGTTTTTTTATCTCATTGTAAAGTCAGATTAAAAAAACCTTGATCGATGAAGGTATGACAATTTATGCATACCTAGTTAAAAATGATCTAATTGCGAGAATAACCGTCTCTCGATCGTTTGAGAAGTAATTACAATGTTACAAGTTGATCCTTAGGGACTCGTCAAAATAAATGTCAAAGTTCATGCATATCCATCCACAGTCTATCGAATTCCGCAGAGTATTATCGATTTGAATATTATTATGCGGAAACTTTCTTATTCCCTATCTCATTCTTCTTATCCCCTTTTCTCTCTCTCTCTCTCTTTCTCAATACTTCTCTATCATACTCAATTTCCCTATTTTTTTCTTTTGAAAGATCGTTAAAATTAACGATGTTTACAGTACCCCACAGATCGATATTTCGTGACGATTTTTCTTTCTAACATTTCCACAATTACTTTCATACTATTGCAATTTAGTTCACCGTGTTAATAAAGTTTGGCAATAACAATTTACTCTCCAATAAAAAATACCACTCTCTCTCTTTCTCTTTTGATCTGTCACTTACTCTTCATTAACAACGAATAACACGAATTAAGAAAATTGCATATACATGTTGGTATCGTTAATCAAGCCATTTCCAGGCATCTCCTGCGTTATCTTGAATCCGTTATCACCATTATTCGTCTTATCTATCAATTAGCCAAGAAACAGTTCGAAGACTCCTAGATCGTCGTTGAATTAATTACTCGATTAATTACAACCGATAAATCATCTAAGTTGTCGAGTTTAACATTTACTTTATCTAAATTATCCAAGTACGTTTATATATTAGGTTGGAAACTATGAACGGGCGCGTTGTATTTTGTAAATAAAATAAAAATGAAACGAAAAGATGAAAAAATTGGACGAAACGAGTAAGAAGAATACCTTGAAAATTTATATATAAAAATATCGAGCGAACGTTGGTAACGAAACCTTTTTCAGTCGCAGTTTAACACAGACTAACCAAAAAACGCCCGTTTCGTAGTTTCCAATTTAACTGTATTTATAATACACTCTAACCAACGATGATAATAATTAATTTATTTATTTATTTTCTTCACTTTTTGTCATCATTTGCATTCTATGCTATCTGGATTTCGCGTACACAAATATTGTCTGCTTCTGTATTTTTATTTTAAATGTGTATGTTTGTTTGTGTGTGTGTGGGTGTATTATAGGAGATTGCTAAAGATAGTTCGTTCTACTTTACGTTGAATTTAGGACAAGAAATAAAAGAAATAAAAGAAAGAAATAAAAGAAAGAAAGAAAGAAGAAGAAGAAATTGCATGGA
Source organism: Mischocyttarus mexicanus (assembly GCA_023678845.1). NCBI lineage: Eukaryota > Metazoa > Arthropoda > Insecta > Hymenoptera > Vespidae > Mischocyttarus > Mischocyttarus mexicanus. The sequence continues at coordinate 510,539 of JACGTP010000074.1, forward strand.
AAATTCTATGCTTTGAGAAAGAAAATGGCGATACACGAGAAAAGATAAAGCCAAGCTTCCTTTTATCAGTTGATAAGGAATCGCATTAATAAGACTTTTTCAAAAGGAAGCTTTTTAACTTTACTACGCCAACTCTTATTCTCTCTCTCTCTCTCTCTCTCTCTCTCTTTCTCTCATTCTTCCTTTCTTCCTTTCTATTTTTTTTCCTTTTTTTTATTATTTTCTTTCTTTCTTTTAGTACGAGTTGAAAAGAAATCGAATATGTGCATTGATTGAGTCCTCATTCTTATTCCTATTTCGTTTGGAAAGAGTCCTCTTAGAAATTTATTCCAAATACTATAGTGGTCTAATTTATTTGAAATACTATTCTAATGTCATTATGCGAAAGGACCTTCTGGTAGATCTATTCATCCAAGGATGTTTGTTCCTTTCTGTGGTATTATTAGTAAACGTTGACTTTTAATAATAATAATAATTATTATTATTATTATAATATCGTATTGTCAAGTATTATTAAAAGAGATACAAGTACTATGTACTTTTATTATTTAGAAAAAGAAAGAAGGATAAAACAAAAAAGGAATTTTAATCCTCAAAATGAGCCTGCACAAACTATTCTACTCGATTCGAGAATAGGTTTTTTTTTATTTGCTGAATCTAAATGAGAAACTTAATTGAACGAATCGATAAACAAAGAAATTAAAATGATAAATAATAAATTAGAATTTTGTTTAGAAACAAATGTTTAGTTTTGGGAAATGAAAAAATAACTAAAATTATCCTTTTTCTTTTTTTTTTTTATGGAAAGAGAATGATGAAAAATTGATGAAAATTTTTAAAGTTGGGTCATGTAGTTTGATACTCGAATACAAAATTGTCTTTTTATCTGACGTTTAAATAAAAAAAATTGCGATTGCACGAGTAAGAAAAATAAAATAAAGGACGAATGATATATAAGAATAGAAAAAAGGAGTAAGGTATTATTAAACGGAACTTTTTCGTTGTATTGTTTTCAACCTTCGTGAGATTCGTCCATTCTTCGTCGAGGACGTTCAGCAATTTAGTTCAGGGAACAACCTTTCCTATCCTTCCTCTTAGAAAAATACTTAAAAAAAAAAAAAGAAAAACAGTCAGGAAATAGGTTTTTTCCTCGTCGTTCGTAACATATCTATATAAATATCCTGTTACTTTCAAGGACAGAGATCTTCGTTTGTGATAGAGCATGTAATCTCGCTTAAAAAAAATTTAATTAAACGATTTTAATGAGTTTCTTTTTATTCAATTATTTTTTCTCTTACTTTTAATTGTTTTATAAATCTTTTAATTTTTGTTCGATATAAATACAAATAATAATAATTATTATTATTATTATAAATTTTATTTTATTATTTATAAAATTTTTGTATTGCGTATATTAATTTTTTAAAATAATTTTATTAAATTTTATTTCTATTATTATTATTTATAACATTTTTGTATTGCATATATTATTTTTTATTTATTTATCTGTTTAATGCATTCATAAGATATTACGACACACACACACACACACACATAAACACACATACATATATATATTTTTTTATATAATATAGCATTTTTTATAAACGTAAACGTCAAGTAGAATCTTCTTAGAAAGAATGATAGATCAGTGATATATAATTTTGTATTACTTTCTAACCATTCTTATCTCTATCACCCTCTCTCTCTCTTTTTCTTCTGAGATATTCATCCTTAAAGCAGAAGATTCTGTATTAAACTTTGTGCTGTTATATGTGTAACATGTTGGATGAGAGATGTCGAGTATAATATATGAATATTCTTACAATGGATGCTATCTCCAAGAGGAAGGTCAACCTTTTTTTTCTTACCGATCGATCCAAAGGATGACCCTTATCAAAAAATGCATAAAAGCTTTCACATATACACGTAAGTTTATGCACACACACGTGCACGTTATGTACGTGCATTCACGTATACCTGAACGTTTATAAATACCTACTTTGGTATTAAAGAAAAATGTTAGTAAGGGTTTATTAACAAACACAATGAATCAAATTGAGATAAAAAGGAGATAAAAATAGAAAGTAGGAAGAAAGAAAAGAAAAGAAAAGAAAAGAAGGAAGGAAAAGAGAGATTTGTTAACGTGTGTCTGATCTTTTGGGTTGGAAGGTCAGATTGGTGAACCATAAATGATGGTACTTTAACCTGCTGGTCAACTCAGTGAAATGGAAAAGGTAATGAACGTATGAAATAGAAAGAGAAAGAAATAGAGGATAGCTATTGGTTTTATTCAAGCTTTCAAGATACTTGGCAGTGATGAATCGTTCATTCTAATCCTTGGATAATCTACCACAGCTGATCTCTACGTGCATTCGAAATAGACCCTGTACAATCCTCCTTTTTTCCTTGTTTTTTTAGTTAAATCCTTCTTCTATATTTCAGAGTCTATAGTTCAGAGAATTGCATCACTGATAATTAATCGTTCCCCCTTTTTATATCTCATCTTTAGAAACTTTCTATAGATTTTAAAAAAAAGAACAGATTTAAAAACAGAGGATGAGTTATACTTTTTTTATTTCTAAAGTACGTTGTATTTAAAAAAAATCTTTTGCGATGGAAATTTTATTTTATTTGTTATTCTAAAAAAAGTGTTCTCGTATATTTGTGAATTCTTCTTTTAGTATATTTTATATATTTTTTTGTTATTAATAAAATAAAAACAAATTCGTATGCTGTAAGAAAAATAAAAAATGATCATCCCTTCTCCCTTCCAACAAGATAAATCCAGTTTAACGGATAATCTCGGTGTCGAAGTATTTTTGAAAAGTAGGGCAAGAAAATTGTCAACTTATTTTTCTTTACAATAAAATAGATACACGAAACGATAATCTGCTAACTCGAACGACATGATATTACACGAAAATAAAATCGGTTTATACTTGATATGAAATTGCATGTTAGATGAGAATCCGTATAGTTGTTTACTTACTAATACCAATATAAATATTCTCAATAGTTGGAACCCCCCTCGAGGCTATTTTTCTTTTAGACCCATCGCTAAAAGCTATTATTGGAATTTCGACGTCGAGGTTGTTCGCAAACGCTTTGAGAAATAAAAAACAATTCTTAGGAAAATGAGAGAAAATATTTTCTATGTATGTAAAAACCTACACACGTTTATGGATTTATTACATGTATACAATATTTTACACGAACATGAAAATGAACACCGTGTATTCGAAATTGAAATCATTAAGCCCCATAATAAAAATTATAATAATATTAAATCTTTCTCATTGATACTTTATGTAAAATATTAGCTGCAAAATTTCTATGCATGTGAAATCCAACACATATGGATTTATTACATGTACACAATATTCTACACGAACATGAACACCGTGTATTCGAAATTTAAATCACTAGGCCCCATAATAAAAAATATTAAAATATTAAATCATTCTCATTGGTACTTTATATAAAATATATATCTGCTACACACATACACGGTTAGATAAAAATAATTTTTCGCATAAATAGGTAAACTAATAAAATATTAGCTGTTTGCACAGCTGCAACTTGTATATCATTGCACGCAGAAATTATTTACATCGATGAACACTACAGGAAGGAGAGCGATTTTTATCTCGTTTCGTATATTTTATTTTTATCTCTTTTTATATATATATATATATATATATACATAGTGAGTTATGTAAAAAAGATTTGAAAGTCGAACGAGTTCGGAAATATAAGTCCCGTGACATATTCTCCGTGTCGCCGATGTAATTTTCGTTTTTCGAGTTCGTTCATGTGAAACACTACTACGATGCATCGTTACGATTCATGCCTCCAGCATTTTTCATTTGGCTTCTCTCCTTTTCCTCTCTTGCGATTCGCAGCCAGTCATTTTCAATCCTAACAACCTTGTACGTCATCGTAAACGTTTATTGCAATAAACAATTTTTTATTCTATTCGAATTATTTACACCTTTCTCTCTTTCTCTCTCTTTCTCTATTTTCTCACCTATCTGTTTCAAAAAATTTCACATATTTCTATTGCATATTAGAATTACAGAATACATTGTACAAATCTTAGATCAGATTATTTATTTTCTAATCCATTTAAACCTAAATTTAAAGATTAATCAACCCCAACGATAATTCGTAATGATTTAAATTGTAAAATAAAAAAGATGAGCTGAACGAATCCTCGGTGCATGCAAAAATAAAAAAAAAGCTAAAAATTCAGCATGGAAATTTTAGACAGAAAAGAAAAAATATAAAAATCGCGTGTCACCTATTTTAAAAAAAAAAAAAAGGAAGATACTACCGGGCTATTCCCTTTTTTATTTTTATTCTTTAAATTCCTGACAGGACTGGCAGTTAACCCTTTGACACGTTGATACCAAGCGCCATTGTGGGTACTGGGGGTGGTTTAGGGGTTCTTTCTTTCTCTTTTTTTCTTTCCTACGAGAAAGACTTTCATGTTCTGGGAAAAATTGTTCTTCCCGTATATAAAACGGGATATTCTACCCGGTGTCGGTGAAATTGCTTTTCACGGGAAAATTCTTAGTTCACTTTTTCTCTCTTCCCTTATTCATCCTCCCCCCTATCCTCCACCCCTCTCTCTCTCACTCTTTCTTACTTTCCTAGGTTCTTAAACTTGATCGGACGAAGAACATGATAAAAAGTATTTGAGAAGCAATATCATGAGTTAACGAAACTCTACTGCATATTCCCATGAGAAAAATGAAAAAGTTGTGTTAAATACTTCCTTTCTTTATTTTTTATTTTTTATATTCACTTTCAAGATCCTAGACAATTCTTTTTTAATTTTAAATATTTTCTTTTCTCTGAAGAATTTCAATCGAATATTTATAATCGAATTAATCCGTAAATTATCAAATATTTTCATTCAATTAGATATCCAAGAAGTGGGAGTATTCGACGAGTAATAAAAAAAATGAGAAATGAGATAAAAATTAAAAAAAGAAAATATGTAAAACGACAGGATCTGAACCAGTGACACTTTGACACAGAAATCAACATTTACAAATGTGTAAAATAAGCTCTGAATGTTACAATTCCGAAAGAGCCTTTGTAAGCTGTGACCGAGTGTTACGTGTACTCGAATCTCTGTATTTGTATATGTGTAAATGTGTGTGTGTGTGTGTGTGTGTGTGTGTGTNCACACACTCTCTTGTTGATTTTTTGTATTTTATTTCATTTTCTTTTTTCATTGCTTTTCTTTTTCTCTTTCCATTATTCGTTTTTCTTCTTTCGCAACGATCGTGGAACTTTTTAAAATTCACAGTCTGTCCCCCCATGAGAATCGATACTCGTCCAGCATAACTAAAACCGAAAACGACGTTTACGTCATTTTTATGTCTTACGTCAAAATCCGTGTCTGTGACAGAACTGTGACAGAACTGTTGCAGAACGATTCAAGATAAGTAAACTCGATCAATTCGATACGAGAACGAAACTAACGAATATTATTTAATTTCAATCGAATTTGTTTTTAAAATTGTTTCGTTATTTATATTTAAATAAAAAGTATATTTGTTTCAATTGGTTATAAAAATATTCCAGTGATAGAATGGAAAATAAAATGAGGAATAAAATAATACGATTGTTAATGAAGAAATAATTAAATTCTTATTATCATATAGAAATAAAAAATAAAATAAAATAAAAAACAATAATAAGTAATAAATGATACAAAAATTAAAAAAAGATACCACGATAGAATCTTTTTAATAAAAATCACCGTACACGTATAATATTAAGTTGAAAACTATGAAACAGGCGTTTTTGGTTAGTCTTTATTTATATTCAATACCTGTTTCATAGTTTCCAACTTAATAATATACAAATTATTCTACATCAACTCGTAGTAAAAGTTTCTCGCATAATAAAAATTGAAAAAAATCAGAAAAATATTATAACGAATATGTTTTAATAATAATGACGTACCTCTGTTACATTCGTTCAATTTCTCGTCAAAGAGAATGACGACAAAAATTTTAATAAAGATCGCAAAACTATAGGACGAAATAAAAATTTCATAGTGAAGAAATTTCTTCGATATTTAACGATCAAAGTTTGTGATTTCGTTTTTGCCTGATCGTTAGAAAAAAAGAAAAGAAAAAGAGAAACGAAAGTAACGAGAGTTAGGTGTACACAGAGAACGATTAGACGATGCGACACGATGCGATTCCAAACGATGAACCTCTTTGTATCTTTGCATGAGAAAGAGAGAGAAAGAGAGAGAGAGAGAGAAAGAAAATGGTAGGTGTAAAAAAGATGCCTTCTTGTTCGATTTAGCACGAAGCCCGAGGCTTTAGCAAGCTTTAAACGCGAACCACCCCGCAAGCTCGTGCTTGTTCCTTTTAATTATGGAAGCAACGAGTAAAAGCGTGACGAAGTATACTCGTTACTTTTTCTGTTTCCTTTCTTTCTTCCTATTTTTTTTGTCTTATCTGCATTCTCTTTTTCGTCGAGTTCTAACAGGAATAAAAAGAAAAAAAAAGAAACCATATCCAAGGCCTTTGCCAGATCCTTCTCGGTGTTCGTTTAACCCTTCACGCGACAAAGATTTTTCTCACCTTTTTTCTTGTTTGGTTCGATCCATTGTACTCGAACACGAGCATAATCACGTTTTACGTTTTGATCATAATGATTATCATTTAATTTATCAAAAACACCTACTGGTTGATTTTCAATTTACACCTCTACTTTCCTCTTATTTTTTTTTCTTTTCCTTTAGAAATAAATTAGATTTCTTTTCAATTACATCCAGAGGATACTCTATTCTTCTTTTTTTTTGATTAATTTTATTTGTAATAGATGCGTGTGTTTGTAATTATATTAGTTATTTTTAATTCAATACAATTCATTGTGATTGAAATAAACAATACAAATGATGTATTAATAAGCAATTATTTTGGAAAAATGATGATAGGCAAAAGTATGGAAATAGATTTTGAATAAAATAACATGTCCACTTGTGGTAGTAACGTAAAAAAAAAAAAACAGAAACTAAAAATCAGTTTTTCTCAAAGGTGTTTCAACGGGAGTGCCAACATCGTTTCAACGAATGTACTTACGCGTAAACTTGTCTTTCGAGAAAATAAAAAAATAAAAGTAAAATAAAATAAAAAAATAGATAAGGTCGTAGTGGTTGAACGAAATGCATAAGTCGATTTCCGCGTGGCGGCAAAAGTATATGTCAAAATGGAATAAAAACCCGAGAGAGGGTAAATCGTTGCCAACACGAAAGTTCTTACATTTCCTCGAGAAAATACGTACAAACCATGATAAGTGAGTATGTACACGTATACATGTTAGGTATGATGGTACCATTGGATTCTATGTGCATCAAAGGGTGGTGAAAGAGAAGCAGGAGGTGGAGAAGGAGGAGGAGAGGCAGGAGAGGGGAATGGGAAAGAGGGTGGTTAAAGGAAAGAGAGACCTTTTGCAAGTTGACTTCCGTTTGGTGCGAAGCTCGCGAGTCTGGTTCCTATGTAAATACGACCACCTGCTCGGAAATCAATTTTCAGAGTTCTCACTTTTTATCACGAACGAGTAGTAGGAGGAGTAGGAGAAGGAGGAGGGAGGTTCAAGAGGAGAAAGGTTGGTTCGTGTCACCTGTAGAGGAAATTTCTCTTACCTCCTTCCAAATTTTTTTTTTTTTTCTCTACTCTTTCTTCTTTATCTCAAATTTTATTTCTTTCCATTTCATGGACTAAGGGTAAAAAGCTAAGGTACGAGTAAGAGAAAAGATACAAAAATAAAGAAAAGGAAACAAATCAAAGAGTTTGTTAATAAAAAGTCAAAAAGAGATTAAACGAGATAGAAAATCTTTTCTCTGGAATCTCATTTACTGAAGTGACATACTTTTTGATTACTTTGGAAATCCATCATGATTATATATAGATTATCTCCATTAGGTACGAATGAAATGAAAGATAGTTGGAAAAAGAGAGAAAGACGTATTAAATTAAAAGAAAAAATAAATAGAAAAAATATTAAATCTTCTTTGAAATATTAAAACAATATTAGAAAAGTATCCAATTTATTTCTATTATTTCTTTTTTTATTATACTAAAAAACAAAAAGTAAGAAACCACTGGTTCTAACCCTTTCCTCTTTTCAATCATTCGTATATAATATTGTTGTAATTAAAATAGAAAATAATATTGAAATATCATATTAATCGACTTGACCGGGTTAGAAGAGAATAGGCCGGATAAATTGAACATATACTTGGACGAGGTTTCGAGGACGTGTCCTACATCGGGTTCTCGATTGATGGAAGAACCTATCTAAATATTTATCATCACTCGTTACGAACAAAACGAAAAGTAAAAACAGAAAGAGAAACTAATCGAAGAACTTTTGTAAATATTTATAGTACACTGTTTTCCTTATCTTATTCCTTCTTTATTTTATTCTATTTTATTTTATTTATTCCACTGATAATATTTTATCACAAGTATACGAAACTATAGAAATATTTCGACCTATACTTCAATTCTTTCTGTCTTCCCTTATTTTGTTGAATAAATTTTTATAAACGTCGAGCTCGTTAATGTTTGAAACGTCGTTAAAAAATATTCAACATTGTAAAGGATCAAAACAATAGTTTCTTTTTTAAATTAAAATTCACGAAAATGTTATCTCGAAGCATATTGTTCTAAGAATTAAAAATATCAAACGGGAAATAAATCAACATCGTGAAAATCTTGTCTTAACACGTTGCATGCAGTTGCATATTTTACAACTTACGTGTTTATTTTATATCTGAATAGAATGTGCTTAAAAAAAAAAAACAAAATGACATAGGAAAATGAAAAACGTTACCTAAAAACACAAACACCATAAACACGTACAATGCTCATCGTATTTTTACGTGACTCCTAATACTTTTAATGACAGATTGCAAGTAAAATAATTACGTTTCCCGCATGCAATGTGTCAACGTTCCGTGACAAATTTTCATTGATTAAAACACACACACGTGTATATATATTTTTATTAATTACTATAGATAATAAAATGAGTAAGATGAATCGATGTTCGATTAGAAACCGATTTTTAATCGTTCGTAAATAAATTTACACGTACGAAAATTCGTGTATCGATAATACGTGCACGTTTTATTTTATTTTATTTTATTTATTTTGTTTCTTGTCATACATCTCTTTCTTCCTTTCTTTCTTTTTTTTTTGTCGAGGGTGGAAGTTGTTTTTTCGAAAAACACTTTCGTGTCCAACATTCGATAGTGTTTTTGTAGTAGGATTATCGTGTGCCGAGTTTTATGTAAAAAGAAAAAACGAGAGGAAAAAAAACAAAGTGGACTTGGAATTGTGTGTCTATCTGCGATATCGATTGACAAAAAAGAAAAGAAAAAAAAAATAAACAAATAAAAAGAAAAAAGAATAAAGAATATTGCACGAATGAATGAATTGGAAAAAATGATAATTGGAATAAAAAAAAAGGGTATTTAATTGGATCAAGTTATGCGTAAAATGTTGTCAACCTTTCATTTGTGATCTGAAATTAAATAAGTTTAATTAAAATATTGTAATTAAAAAATAGAAAAAGGAAGGTAAATTTTATTTCTAGTTTTACTGTTTTTTTTGGAATGATTTGTTTAACAACGAGTAATATAATCAACCCTCTCAACTCATAAAAGGTGACAGTAATAATAATAATAATTCACCCTAGCTGTATCATTTTTATCAATTATTCTTTTATTTATTATCCTACTGTGTTTGAAAAAAAACCTATAAAAATTTATAAAATGAAAACACCATAAATTTGACTGTAACAGCAAACAATCCAATCGCAATTTGATCTAAAAAAAAATCAGTAACGAGTAGACACTAGCAATGATTTTTTAAAAAGAAAAATCCAGTTCAGGTTGATATTATTTGAATTCTAAAAATGGGGAAACAAATTTGGTAATCTTTAATTCTTTAGAATAGAAATTCATTGAAAATTAGGTTTAATAAATTGATTTGAAAAAATCGATTAGACGTTTGTGCATAAATTTGATCCACTTGTTAAAATAAGCTAATGAATTCGGGCATTTGAGAACGAATTGATGAGGTAAATCGAGGAAAGGGTTATTATAACGTGAAATGTATATCTCCTTATCGGATAATCGAGGTCGTAAGGTCACCGTATGTTACTCATCATCATGCAATCAAGCGTACAATAGGCTCGATTACTCGTCAATGGAGAAAATCCAATTATCCGAGTAGAATTTATACCTGATGAATATGCTTTAGCGTGGCTAGCTTGTCCCGTGGTCATCAATTGAACAGAGATAATTAAAATGATATAGAAAGGAAAGAAAAGAAACGAAAAGAGGAAAAAAAAAATTAACAAAACTAGAAAGAAGTAACTTCGAATCGTGTCACTTGCTGTTACCGTTCGTTTATCTAACTTTTACACTTTTTTTTTCCTTTCTATGTTACTCGTTACGTGCAAATTTATTTTTTAACTTGTACCACGCGATAAATGAACGACTGATACGATAAAACAAGCGAAGAATACTTAAAATAAAAAATATAGAAAACTAGAAGGACAAATGATACATTTTTATTTTCTATCTCAGCGTCGGGTTTCACTCTACTCTACTCTACTCTAAAATTTTCTTAGGTTGTGATATTTTATATCTTATTATTATTTTCTTAGTGTAACTATTTTTGTATCACGATAAGAACGCGTGGAAAAAATTTCTTATTGAAATTATTAAATATTCGAAATATTCTAAATATATTAAATATTTATTATCTAATTTGCAATATGAGTAGAAAATGTATCACACGTTGAACAAACTATTTTAAATATATTTTGCAATATTGTAAATTGGAAAAATAAGTTTCGTTATAAATCGTACATTAAATATTTAATATTATGTTAATATTATATTAACATAATAATTATTGTAACCAAACTATTACGCGTGAAAATGAAACCATTAAAAAAAATATATATATTTTAAAATATATTTTACGATATTTTTGAACTATTGAAAAATTTTCTTTTTCTTTTTTCTTTCTCAAAGAAAAGAAGAGAAGGAAAGAGATAAACTGTTACGATAAGGTGTTGAGATCGATATCGTTTGATATAGTTTAACGATATCACTCTTCAAAGGTTCTCTCAACCATCTTTATAGATTGCTGTTAATTACTTTCCGATCGGTGGAACATCACGTCAAAAGATGCTTTGTCAGAGATCGCTCATCCCTGCGTGAAGTATCTCTCTCGAAACTCTCTTAGATACTTTATCTAAAGATAAATGTGAATATCCCTTGTATATATTCTAGAAAATTAATATCAGAGAGATAACACAAGAACTACAATTAATTTGCAAGGACGATCACAAATCGTTACAAGGATTTTATTTATTAATAATCAAATATATTTCTAACTAAATCCTCTCCATCATTAATGGGAGTATTCTGGTCTAGAAATTTGTGAAAAATCGATTTTTTTTTCTTCATGTTTTCAAAGCTTAAACATTAAAGAATGCGTAGTTAAAAGGATTTTTCAAAATTCAAATTATTTTCAGAGTTACAGGTATTTTAGTGACGCAGCATCTAATCTGATACGAGTGAACGATCAAAACTTTAAACGTGTTTTTTTTTTGAGACTCTCGCCACGATATCTCAAGTTCTACTGAACCGATTTACTTGAAATTTGATATGAACCTTCTCTATACATTACTCTACGCGCACTAACCAAAACTATATTGAAATTTCAATTGTTACTATTTTCAAAAAATTCTAAAACGTCAAAAAAAATGGTAAAAACATGTCTCTACTTCAGACAACCGCTATTTGCCGAAAAAATTTTTTGTGTGACTTTTCCTTAGTTCGAACGATAGCAGCATTCTTTTAGATTAAGAATTAATTAATTTTTTTATTCTTTTTAGATGACTAGGAAGGGTACAATCATATCAGGTAGGGCGTGCAATTTTTTTGAGAATCCCTACTTCGACAGGCTGTAAGTTTTTTAATTTTTAATTTTTTAACTTGATTTTTTTTTGTATTCTTAAAACATTACTAAATATGTAGTAAAATTATGGTTGGTAGAAATACTTGTTGGTTTCTTTTTAATGCGTCTGATAAAATATCTAAAATTCATGTTTCTAGACTAGAATAATACTCCCTTAAATAAATGAAAAAATCATTTATAACCGTAACCGAAGATAACTGTATAAAAATATATACACACATACGTTCATAATACTTCGTCAATATTCACATATCTTAAGCCTATTGAATTTTCGATGGGGATAATCAATAAATTTCAAGGATAAAGAGACGAAAATAATCTTCCATTCGCTAGTTAAACCAAGTGAAAATCGATTAGATAAGAAAAAAAAAAAAAGAATGAGATTCGAGATAGATAGATGGATGGATAAGGCATGTAAGAGAAAAAAAAAATTATAAGAAAAGAAAAAAAAGAAAAAAAAAGGTTTAAAATGAATTTCTTTTTCGGGGTTAAACTCTTAAAATCTTGAATTTCACGTTTGAAGCTTTCTCTTTGTCGAAGAATATATAACGCGAACCAATTTTACTGACTGAGCTAAAGGAAGAGATCTATGTACGAATCTGTATGTATATATGTATGTATATATATATGTAACCGGAGGAAACTAAAGTAAGTACTTGAAACGCTTCGCGGGAGATCTGCTTGGGGCGTTTTTTAGTCCAGATGGAAGAACACTGATCCAAGTTTACTGACAAGTGGAATTTGTTCCTTAGACTCCCACTGAGAAGAATTATCTCCCGAATGGACAAACGAATTTTATCTTTCATTGATATTTAACATTAACTATTTTATATAATTAACATTCTAACTTTCTATAAACAATCATCTTTTATTTTATTTCAATTTATTTTCTTAGCTAAACATTTCCAATTTATTTTTATTTTATTTTATTTTCTTAGCTAAATATTTTGAGTTTATTTTAATTTTATTTTTTTTAGAATTTAAATTTTTATAAAAATATATTATATGGTATTTAATTAGAATTAAAACACTAACTTCTTCTATTTTGTCTTATCTTCTTATGTTCATATTTACATCACGTCTAGACTATTTGTGTTTTATGAAATATTTTATGAGTATGATTAAATATTGGAATTTCTTGTCGATCATACCAGAATCGTATTTATCTGGAGATAAAATTAGTTTTCTCACTTGATAGTAATCTAGACGACACTTACTTGAAATTTGATGGCGTCACGCTCGATCTGCGACATGTTCTTGAAGATAGTATCGATAATGCCAACGAATTTGTCACGGTCTAAATAGCTTGCAGTGTCCTTGTCAAAGAAATCGATGAAGTCGTACAGGATGAAGTACGTTCCTGAAACAAAAATGTTCACAGTTTTTTTTAATCATCATTATCATCATCCTCTATTTCACTCCTAACTTCCATCAAAAAAATCAAAACAAAACAATTAATAACAATAATAACGATTACAAATTGTATTTAAACGATTCGTCGTATTCCAAAATTATCATTTTTCTTTTCAAAGTTAATCAAAATCATTCTTAGACGAACACACTTTTAGGTCAAAAACGATCAATTAATTCTCTTACGATTAAAAAAGAAGACAGAGTAAACATCATGGCTAATTGTTAAAAATACAAGAACAATATTATTTCGTTAATCCTTTCGTTTTAGAAAAGAAAAAAAGGCAGAAAGGATTATAAAAATAACTTGTAGACATTTATTAGATAGTCAGAAGATAGTTAGTAGTTCGGTGCACGTACACGCGTCCAAACCCAGTGAAAAATAAGGAGACAGAAAAAGGTTAAGGTGGTAGAGGAAAGAAAATGCGAAAGAATACAAGAGTGAGAGAGTGAGTGAGATAAAATAAGAAAGAGAGAACAGAATACTCGAGAAACACGACACGGTGTTAGAAAGGAGAAAGAAAGTTGAAAACGAAGGGGGGATGGATGGAGAAGGGAAGGGTGGAGGAAAGGGTGGAGGGACAATGTTTATGCGGTGTACACTTTAAGCCTGGACGATATCAGTGGATTAGCTACGATATTTTACAAACTAGAAGCTAAAGTGAGATAAGAAAAAGATGGTATGTAAGATAAGAAAGTATAGTAAAGGGTAGTTGGAGTATATTGCACATTTTTGCTATTTCAAACCTTTCAAACTATTTTTATTTGTTTGTTTATTCTTTATTTCTATCTTGACAAAAGATAGTATCAAAAAATTGCATTAAATTAATTTAGTTTCAAGTAATTTGGTATAAAATAACTGATAAACTCATTTTTTTTTTAATTTTGACTTGGACCACTCTCATAATTATGGGTTCATATATCCCTTTTTAGAGTCGAACAACGATACATCGTCGCGTATGCATTGACGTCTTATAATACGCATCACGAGAGATACGTACCTGAAAATAATTTAATAAAACCCTAAAATGGGTTCAAATTCAATGCAACACAAATGAAGACAAATGTTTATTAAATTGAACTTTCTGTTAGATCTTACGTGTACTCTTAGATATACTCTCATGAATTAGTGCACGAAGCTCTGTATACGTTGGAACGATAAAGTAGAAACGTGACACGAGATTACGGTCTCAACAAAGTTTCTTGCGACCGATATTGGTTATTTTCTTCAACAATTATCGAAAATAAAGTACCTATATTTCATACCACGCGAATTTACATAAAATTGAACGAGCGTTGATTAGCGAAAATACTATTTGTCAAAGAGAACCTTGTTTCTATGTTTTTTATCATAGTTTATATTACTGTTATTCAAATGATTTTTCAATAAGTATTGCAATGTAATTGGCATCGGATTACTCTGTCATTCTTCCCCTAATATACTGGTTTTAGAATTTCGTAAATATCGTTCTTAGTTTGGTTTTGATGGGCTTGTTTCCGAAACTATGGTAAATTCGTCAAATTCGTTCGGTTATTTTCGCATAGGCATTTGTTCTCGCTCGGCACTAAAAAGGATAATATCTACGTGTAGATAAATAAGTATGTGTCCAACGTGAATACGACACGAAAACTCTATTTCTTCTTCTCTAGTACGTAAAAGTATAATGGGGGGGGGGGTATGTGTTGGAAGGGGGGAAAGGGAGTTAGGTAGGTTTGTCGCAAGGATATAGTTCGGCCTTTTGAAATGGCTAGAAAAAGGCTTTAAAAAGGATTCTTCGGAAAAATGCATTCTTCCTGTATAAAGGATTTCCTGTTGTCAGATATTCCAGGGTGCCGAAAATAAAGGAACCATACGGATTGTAAATATTTTTCATAACATCCGCGACAGAACCTACTACGACTAGGAAAGGTTGTCTTCTTTCTACCAGTAGCAGAATGCCAAGATGTCTCTTAGAATACATTGCTTATGTGCATGTGTTTATATGTGTTTTGGTATATATTTGATACGTGTATATGTAAGATATACATATATATAACATATAAGTATGTATATTCTCGTATAAATAGAAATGTTCGAGATTCGCCGGAGGGTTACCATCGTCGTATACATTCTGAACAGGTTATATCTTGGTACATAAGTATTGTATATATGTACATAGTATTGTGTATATGTGTATGTATATATATATGATGCGTGTTAGTGATCGTTCGTGTATGTGTTTGCTTTTTTGTTCTTTTTATTTTACATTCTTCGAACCGGAGGACATCCCGAGAGCTCGTAAGAACATTCCGAATATTTTGTAATTTTCTCTTTCCAAAATACGAAATAAAAATTGAGAGAGAGAAATAGAAAGATGATTAGGCTAACGTTTTATGAAAATTTTAAATTTGTCATTAGCTTGGTAAATAATTAAAAGAAAAAGAGAGATAGAGAGAGAGATGTTTATTAAAAATGGAATATTATAAAATTATTATTAAATTATTATTTTTAAAAAATAAAAATATGGTTAAGAGCTTTTCCTTTTTCTTTTTCTTTTTTATTTATTATTCATCGTTCCTTTTAACACACGCGAGAAAAAAAAACTAAATATAGGTACACATGACGGAAGATAACGATGCCAGAATGACCACGTTGTTGTAAAAATAGCAAAATTCTCTGGTGACCTTCGTTGGGATATTCAGGCCTATCCCCGTGTAATCTCACCGGACGGATTGCTTTAACTCAAGCTTTTTTTTTTTTTGCAACGTAACCTTCTCTGAATTATAAAGAAAGGAAGGAGAAAAGAAATATAAGTTGAGCTTCTCGTGGGTTTTAATGCTTTTTAATTTTGTCTCAACCTTTTTTTGGACGTATCTTTGGAATATTTTTTACATCTGTTGCGAATTTAATTTATATAAATTGTCATAAATTATTATAAATGTAGGAGAACGAATGAATATAAATCTGCAATTCTTTTACATAAGAACGTAATGTGATTGTAGACAATGTTAATGTAGAAATATTGAATAAAATTTGTAACATTTTCTGTAACAAAATGGTTTAAAATTAAGACTAATAAGAGCTCGAAAGTTTTAAGAATTTACAAAAATATATTCAAGTTAATATCATTTTTATTTTTCTTCCTTTCTTCGCATAATATAGGACAGAATTTATTTCAGAAATTTTACATACTTTTTTCTTCTTATTACGATCCCCTACACACGTACAGTAAAAACAAAAAAGGAAAGAAGAAAGGTAGAATAATAAAAAAAAAATAATACCAAGTTTCATTGCCTATTATTGTCGAAAGATTAACGAGACGGTTATCAATCTAATGTCAACCACAGTAATATCGTAAATTTAAAACTAGTTTAAAGTATGTGCCAGTAATAAAACCGATAATAAAAAGGAAAAAAAAATTACAAAGAAAGAAAACATTAAAAAGAACAATCAAAAATCTTTCGAATGACAATGAAAAGGGAAAAATCTTCCAACGACTTTTATAAACTGATTTTCAAAATTTGGTATACAACTCCTAATTGTAATACCCCTTTTCGAAGGTTAGGGGTGATCACGCCGGATAAATATATTAAATATAATCATTTTATCATTCAGATGCTTTCATTAATTATGATTAAAACAGAGAAAAGTATAGGTGTCTGATATGAACCAAGGAACTATATTTTCATTAGACAAATAATTTATTTATGTTGAAAAAGTCGAGACTCGTTTATATATTAGAAAAGATAAAAAACATACTCGAGTGTTTGAAAAATAAATCAAAAGAATAAGATGGTAACTAGCAGAGATGTAATCGAATCAAAGATGCATCATTGTGAAATAAATCCGACACTTGATCATATTTGAAAATCCTTTATCAGTTCTACGAATGCAACGAAAGTTTATTCGTGTGAATTACGAACACGTATCGTACAATGTCAGGTTGAAAAAATTCTACAACGTTACGATAACCTATTAGAATTTTATTTTATTGAAAATTATTCATGTAATGTTTAACACTAAACCCTACAACGCGCGAGATGAAATGTTAAAAAGGTTCAAAATTATGGTCAGCTTACGTTTAGATGTACTTTGTCCTTATATCCATAAGTGTAGGTATCCATATATGTATATATCACTTTTCAACACTCGTACACATATGCATATCACTTGCATAGAAAGAAAACACACACGCATGCACACGAGTATACTCGACGCGAAATAAATGACGTACTTTAAATAATATCCTTGTTATTTCTTCCGAAGCTCGAAGAAGACTAATCGATTATTATGAAAAGTAGTTACGAATATAATCGACAGGTACCGAACATACACGAAGGTCAATTACAAATCGAACGACGAATTGACAACGTTCGGTAGTCGACATCAACCGAAGAGTGACGGAGAGAAACGAACGTAAAAAAAAGATTGAACGCTCAACTAAGACGGTAGTTAAGGAATATTTTTCTGTGAATTTCATGTATAACGAATTTCCTAGAATTACAATACATTCAATACGTATGGGATTATTCCTATGGTTTTGTACAGCTGACCTACTTTTGTACAGCTGACCTAGATTTGTAAAGCTGACCTAGATTTGTAAAGCTGACCTACTTTTTGTATCGTTGACCTATTTTTCTTACCAAAACTCGCGCACACATTTCTTATTATAATTTTCTCCCAAAGTGAGAGAAAAAGAGAGAAAATAAAGGAGGAAAATAGGTAAGAAATATCGTCCAGCCTCTTTTTCTTATTATTTCTCTCGGTGAGAACAAATAAGGAAAAAACAGGTGTAGATACCTTCGTTCCATTCCTTTCTTCTTATTATTATACTTATTCATTCCCCTCTCCTCTTCCCTTTCTTTCTCCACCTTCTCCACTTTCTCTTTGTTTCCTTCTTTTTCATCTTTCCTCCTTAAGAAAAAGTATCCTTATTTTCGTAGGAACCTTTCTTCCTACATATATTTTCTGCATCGATATTGCAACCGAGATTAAGGGTACAATAATAAAACAAACGTATCAAAGAAGAAAACAGCAAACAAAAAATAGTAAATAACTTCTTTCACGAGATCAAATATACACGCTCGTAAAAGAAAAAAAAAACTGTACAGGGTGTACGTGTATGAAAATTCTTTCATAATCGATCTTTTTAACCCTTAACGTTTCTTTTTATGAAGGTCTCTTTTTATCATCCGAGTGTACGTTCAAACCCTCTGGAAGATCTTTTTTCAACCCGGTTATTTCACCCTTAACAAGTTCGCAATTTCTTCTTACGCTTTACCACCTCTATTATGTTTTTTGAATCCACCCTTATTCTTCCTCTTCCCCCCTTTACATCCACACAATCCTCTTCCTGGCTCTTCTCTTCCCTGATCCAGAATATATTTTTCTATTCTCAACAAGCTCCGTAGAAAAGCTTCTGTTCTGGACCACTTCATCCCGTACTTACCAACCCCCACCCCCTTTCACAGTGCTTGGCACGCCCTTACAATTTTTTTTTCTTCCTACTACTACCTCTCGTCCATTTATCCCTTTTTTCCTATCGTGTCTTAATCTTTTCTATCTCTTTTCTTATATTTCTTGTTATTATCGATCGTTATCTCTGTTATAAAAAGTAAAATGTTGACAAAATAATAACAATTTTCAATTTGTTTTAATTTCTGATAAGTTTTTACTGTGTGGTTGTGTATATGTGTGTGTGTGTGTGTGTGTGTGTGTGTGTATGGTAATTTTGGTTTTATTAAATTAAAAACAAAAAGAAATATTTTGATATACGAATACTTTGTATAATATTGAAGTTTCAATCTGTGTTTCAATTTGGGAGTAATTTCTGACAAGTTTTTAACTATGTGGGTGTGTGTGGTAATTTTGGTACGATGAGGATTGTGTTTTATTATATTGGTAAATGAATTATATAACGTATGTTACATGATATAAAAAATATATTTTTACGATAAATAAATTGTAGAATATTGGAAGTGCAAGAATAAAGATAAGAAATAATGAAAGCATTACATACATGTGGTGCGTTCAGGTTCAGTTACTCTTTAAACTAGAGTCTCTTTATCTAGGTTAGTTCTTATAGGATCTACAGTTTTATGGTATCACAGTTTATGGCATCCTAGTATTTGAGAAACGTATGAGTTTTACAAAAAAAAAGAGGTCAAGTTTTTTTTTTAATAAAAATTTCAACGAGAAAACAATTTTAATTTCGATCGATTGAATATTTTTGATCTAACTCTTGTTAGAATATTACTTTGGAATAATTTAAATAATTAAAAAGGAAAGAATTTATTTTTCTATTTAAAAAGAATGTTTGTATTTTGTGTAAGATTAAAAAAAAGAAAAAATACTGTTGTAATAAAAATAAGATTAAAAGCATGGATCTAATGATAAAATATCGAACAAATGTAAGGAAAGTATTATAGAAATAATTAGGTGAAATATTTATCGAACATAATAATATCTTTTTTTTTTTCCTCGATAAAGCAAACTAATGGAAATTATTCTAACTTAATCTAGGTCATAACTTCGGATAATAATCCATCTCGTTAGTTATTCCTCCTTTATTCGTTTGTACTTTTAAAGAAAAACTTATGGAAATAACTATCTTTCTTTTTCGAAAGTTGACATAACGAATATCGAGTTTTTTAAAAAAAAAAAAGAAAAACTTTCCCAGTAATATCCTTTTACGGATAAGATGATTTAGCACGGTTAAAATCAATAATCAAAATTAGTTTAGCAAAATTTCTATCAGATCCTACAGATTGAACAAAAATAGAAGCAAAGTGGGGAATGGGAGGTGATGTTTATCGAGGATTTAATTAATTGTTGGTTAATCAACGCGATAAATAACTGAATAATGAAATTCGTGAAATTCGAGATTCTTCAGCGATCATTTCGAGAGAAAAAAAAAGTTACCATCGAATAATAAAATAACTTTCGAGAACGAATGTTGTTGTAGAGGGGGAGAATGTAGGATTAGGCACCTCAAACTTAAACATCAAAACTTTGTGATCGAGAAAGGAGAAATAATTTTACCTGTTTTATTTTAATAAAAATCATAAATAAGGAAAACAAATATTGAATCATCCTAATTTAAATTCACCATGGTTATATGTTTTTATTATTATTTTTTATAGGGAATAAATAAAGTCAAATGAGATTAAAACATATTTCAATGATACTTCGAACGATATTTCATTTGATTCATTCGCATTATGAGCCTGTTTTTTTAAAATAAAAATCATAAATTATTTAAACATAATATTGAATCATTCCAATTTAAATCCATCATCGTTAAATATTTTTATTATTATTTTTTTACTGGGAATAAATAAAGTCAAATGAGATTAAAACATATTTCCAACGATATTTCATTTCATTCATTCGCATTATTCCGATGGATAGTAGGAGAGTATGTATTATTCAAATAAAATGTTCAACACATAAAAGAGGACTCTAATATAAGATGGTCGAAGAAACATACTATAGTAGCTTGTAAAAAGGGCTTCGATTCGATCTCGAGGTTCACCGAGAGATGTTCGAGAAACGGCACCGAGGGTTTTATCGGAAGGACGATTTACGCTCGTCCAACGAGAAAAGGACTTGCTGGCTTATATAAAAGGAGGAGACCTAGAAAGCTTTGAGCTTTCTTTTCTTTAAAACATACACACACACACACACACACACACACACACACACACACACACACACACACACACACACACACACACACACACACACACACACCCACACACACACACACACACACACACACACACACACACACACACACACACACACACACACACACACATACAGAAACATACCGCAGCTTTACGTGATTCTTCCTAAGAGTTTATATAAATTTTATGAGTCCCATTTTCCATCTTCTCTTTTTTACTTTTTTCCTTTTTCTTTTACTCTCTCGTGTTCTTCATTTATTAACCAAACGAAAAATAATAATAAATTAAATAAATTATTACGTAACGTTAAGTACAATGTAACAAATGATGCAGCAAAATATTAGGTTGGAAACTATAAAACAAGCGTTGAATAGAAACAAAAATAAAAAATCGTTATTTTTCACATTATTTATTATTTTTAATCGAAATTATTTCCATTGGCATATACGATTTTCTGCCAACGATTGAACAAGTCATAGATGCCTTTTTAAAAAGAATCTTCATATTTTAGAGTTAATAAACAATTCCAAAGTCTTTTATAATATCGTTTTGGTTATTGTATTTCTTTTCTTTTCTTAAAAATAATTCATTATTACGAAAAAGGTAATAATCGGTCGATGAGATGTCTGGTGAATACGGAAGATGTGGTAAAAGTTTATATTTTAGAAAATTTAACTCGTCAACAGTGATTGAAACTTTACGTGGTCTTGCGTTATCTCGCAGTAATATTACTCGTCGTGCCGATTGACCAATGCTGGTTGTTTTTTCACAAGTTTCTCATGCTTGACATCAATTTCATGGCTAGTTCCTAACTTAAGTCCCAAGTTAACGAATAGTTTTGTCTGGATCGGATTCCACAGTCATCCTTAATTCCTCGTTATCAACACAGACCAGTGGTCTTCCTCGAAGGCTCATTGACGATGCTCAAATTGCCAGAACGAAAATTTTCGAACCAATATCGAGCATTGTTTTCATTGTTGGATCCATCTCCGAAAGCTTGATTAATTGTTTCTCGAAGCTTGAGCTGCACTATGATTCAATTTGTGCTCGTACAAAACGAGTAAGAAGAATGCCTTGAAAATTTATAAATAAAAATATCGAGCGTACGTTGTAACGAAACTCTGTCAGTCGCAGTTGAACACAGACTAACCAAAAACCGCCCGTTTCATAGTTTCCAATTTAATAAATATACTTTCCTTACGTGTCGATAACTTATTTGCAATTTCATTATTATGCGTTGGAATTATATGAAAAAATGACGTGGGTATTCACAGTATTCTCTTTTTATCTTTGGAAACAAATTTATCGTTAACCAGTTGTTATTTTTACGACACACGTCATATTTCAATTTGTTAATAACAAGTTGCAATTATTTAACACGTTTAATGTCACGCCAATTTTACAGGGATTGTCCGTAGATTTTGTCATTTGTTTAAATTATATATTTATAGTTTTATAAATCTGGGCGCGCCGGTCACCGGTGACCCCCGTGGCATTCAACGTGTTAAATATGTAAAAATTTATGCCGAATAAAGTATTTTTGCAGGGATTATTAAAGAATATTTCTTATTTTTATACATATATAATAAAGTATAATAATTATAATTTATATATAATATAGTTAATTAACTAAAAAGAAAAGAAAAAAGAAAATATTCTAGTGAGAAAAGAAAGGGAAAATAATAATAATTTTCCAGTTTAGCCTAGAGCAGTCCTTACTACTGTCACAACTGTGAGCAAAAATCCTTCTCATACCCTTCCCTCAACCCACCCTTCTCCAATCTCTTTTCTTCATCCGTTGTAGTGAAAATGGAAACGTATTTCCTACGTCGAAGGAGGTCCAAATTCAAAAGAACTCAATTACGAATCGTTCGTGAAAACGTTGCCTGAGGCATATCGTGTCAGATTTTCGCGTACACCAAAGGGAGAACAAGTAAATGAAAGACAAAGACAGATGGTTAAACGTTGTTAAGTTAAAGCTAAGAGAAATAATAAAAGGAACAAAATAAAAAATGGAATTTAAATTTAACTTTGTTTTTACTAGTATGATAAACTTATAAAAATATGTTTATTTGATAAAGGATCGTTCGAAGTTGAGAAAGAAAATATGTTCAGATCGTATTAAAAGTATTTTGCTAAATTATCTACGCTCATTTTAATACGAATTATTAATTAAATTAACAACAAAAATAGTTTTTTGATTTTTAAATATTTAAAAAATGGAAAGAAACATTTCTTTTTACCAAGGTCGAACCAATTCCAAAAGCAATAATTTTTACCTTCTTTTATACTCGAAACTTTTCATTTTCCCTTATATTAAATTCCTTAGGGTATTGTATAAAACGAAAAAAAAAAACTCGATAAACTTTCAATTTAGAGAAAAAAAAAAGAATTTCTTTTTTTCACAATCCACCCTTGCCATTAAACATGCATCTCAATTTACTACGAAGTTAAAAGAATCGTTTAATAAAAGAGAAAAATTAGGAAGAGGGAGGTATAATGCATATAATACTAAACAAACTGACATAAGAAGTATAGAGGGGAAAAAAAAGAAAGAAAATATGAAAAAAGAAAAGAAAAAAAGTAAAAAGTAAGAAGACGGGAAAGAAAAGGGTTGGGGAGGGGAGTTAAGTCGAGTTTGCAACGTAGTCTCGGAGGTTGAGGTTGGGGTTGGGGTTGAGAAGAGGGGACACGAGAAGGAATGAGGATGAAGAGGGAAGGGTTTGAAAAGCTGCACAAGCTCAGAGCTACCTACCCCCGGACTCACCCTCACCCCCACCACCACCACCACCCATCTCTATCGATTCAACACCACCAACTTGTTGGCTACCTTCATTGTCGTCGCACCGAGACGATTTTCCTGGCACACCCTCGAAATTCATCCCCTTGTAGTCGAAAAGCCACCAAGTACCCTTGCACTCAACAATCGTCCTAACATTTTCCCAACCTTTTTCTTTTCTAATATTTTCTTTCTTTTTCTTAATCCTCGTTGCATTTTTTTTTATTGTTTTCATTGCAAACAAAATTATACATCTTCTATTCGATTAAACAATTTCTATTGGGGTGTATTTAATCGTGTAAAAGATCTTGTATTTTTAATCAACAATTTATAAACAACGTAATATTATTTGCACTAAAGATTATTATTCATTTTAAATTGATGAAATTGTTTTAATTCACAACCCAGCAAATAGATCTTTAATAATAATTTTATTTGAATATTTTCACACGAATCGTTGGATCATTGAACTCAATTAAACAATTTGTAATTGAGGTATACATTAATTTTGAATAAAATAATCACGTAAAACATCTTGTAATTTTGATCAACAATTTATAAACAATGTAATATAGTTTCATGAAAAATTATTATTCATCTGAGATTAATATTCATCGTTTTAATCCAATTCTTCTAATAATTAATTAATAATAATCTTATTTTTACATGAATTATTAGATCACTAAATTCATTATTTTTCGTAATCCATGAAATGAGCGTTTACACGCGTGAAACTTTAATTAAAGCAAATAATTCTTCATATTTGACAAATTTGTCACAGATAATCCACGAAAGTGTTGTATCATTTCTCCGACAACGAGCAGCAAGTTTTCTTTTTCTATGAAAATTTCTTCTGTTTTTTTTTGTTCAACCGATCAAGATCCCCCTTTCATTCGATGGGGGAAACCTTTGATTTTAAATATGGAAGATAGGGTGAGTGAAAAAGAGTGAGAATCTTAATTACCAAGCTCGATTAATATCATGGGGGTTCGAGACTGTCGTCACGCACGGGGATATTTAATCTTAAAGTAGTATACTTGTTAGGGGAAGGATGAGAAAAAAGATTTTGTTGAGTAAATCAACGCAACGACACGCGACTTAATCAAAAAACTTCATTTATGATCTTTCGAAGAAAACTACAAGAAATATTTTTCTTTTAATAAATTAATAAGTGAACGAATTCGTTATTATTTATAATTTATTTTGATTGTTCGTTTATTCCAATTAATATTTTAATATTTCACTTAAATCGTGCGTATTCGTAAGAAAAATTATATTTTTCTGCAGAAAAAATGTATATTTTCTTAAAAATAAATAAAATACCAGTCAGAGAGAGAGAGAGAGAGAGAGAGGGGAGGAAAATCTAGCCGATTTCAGTCACGTATCTCAAGCTCGTTCACGAACGATGGTTCGATTTCTATGGAGATGAAGCCCCCATACGTGTGACACTATCGATTTTATAAATGGTATCAAATTGAAACGAGTTAGATTATATGGACCCTTTTTTTCCTTTCTTCTGCTTCTGCTTCTGCTTCTGCTTCTTATTCCTATTTTTTTTACAAAATTGTTGCTCGTTATCCGAGTATTGTCGATGGATTCTCGTTCGCTCTTACAGATTTCTTCTTTGACAATAAATATTTAACAATATATTGAAGTAGTTTATTTATAATTAATTTATAAAAATGAAATAATCTTTTGTCGCATTGGAGAAACATGAATCAAGAATTAGAATTATTTGAATGAAGAATTGATTTAGATCAGGTATCGTTAATTGTAATATAATGGGGCTTATATGTTACAATGCGTGTTGATTTATAGATGAAATTGGAAAATACAAGCATATTTGTTTTACCTTAACAACAATGCAATACAATTGCTATGATCGAATATTCGATTAAACTGAATTGGGATAATTGAATGTTTGATTAAACTGTATTCGAGTAATCGAGATTCCAACGTATAAACAGATTGCTTTGGTTCACGGTGTGAAACTATTTTACTCTCTCTCTCTCTCTTTCTCATTCTATTCGATCTTGGATATAATAAAAAAGAAAATGAACGATTTTACGATCGGGAAAAAATGTTGACGAATGTGTAAACGTGTCTTACACATTCTGAAATGTTGTTTCTTCGCGACTAGGTGGAGGTAAAAGAATATTTCTCGTCTAAGGTAAACGAATAAAAATGGTTTATGACTGTTATTGTACTTGGATAAGGTCGAAAGGAAAGGAAAGAATATAAAAATAAAATAAAGATGACGATGATGATGATGATGAAGAAGAATAAATGGGAGACGTAAAGATGGACCTTGTCGGTGTGGACTCGTTTCAATAAAATTTACGTAACGAGTCCCTGCCATTGTGGCGAATTTCAAGTTTCCGGAATAAATTCAATGCAGAGAGAGAGTAGGTGAGTAGCAGCAGCTCTCGGCGTAAAAATACGAGAGAAACTTTTTCACCTAAATTATAGGAAGAGTTTTAGTCATCCTGAAAGTAAAGTAACTTCGAGACATCGAACGTATATTTTCGTCTACTTTGCCCTTCTTTTTTCCATTTTAATCCTTCCCTTTCTATGGTTTCTTTTTTTTTTTTTTTCTTTAATTATATTTGGTAAACGTTTAGAATTTTGTAAAAAATTATTATCGTTATTATATGATTATTCAAGTACTATTATTAAATATTAATATATTTGATATTTTAAAAATACACTCGAGAGTTTTAAAGTCAATAAATTCATGATAATTTGTTTCCTCAACTTATATTTGCAATTCTATTTTCTTTCATTTCTTTATCTTTCTCTCTCTCTGAAACTTTTCATCAAAAATAAACATTTAAAAATCCTCGAACAAAAGTAATTTTTTATACTTCTTCATTTCTTATTCTTAAATAAAAACTAAATTATATTTTTAAATCATTTTATTATTAACATTACGCGTACTTAGATTTTAATATATTTAATAATAGCAAAAAATAAAAAAACAAAAAGGATTATACAAAATAATTCTATGTAATCAATTAATTAAAGATTGGTATTGTTAATAAAATTGTTAATGCAATTATCAGATAAAAATATGTTAAAATTGTAACCAACGTAAATAACGTTACTCGTATTTGCAATTCAACTTACTTTCCATTCCTTTCTTTCCTTTCTTTCCTACCCGCATAAAAAAGGTGAAACCTCGCGTGGAAAAATGTTCGAGTAGAAAATAAAAAATCCTTCCATCGAACATAACTATACTCTCGTTTTACAGACATTAGGCAACTCAGGTAAAACGGGAATGCGTTTGCTTTTATCGCGCTTACAAATCGAAGAGGAAACATAAAAACCGAGACGAGTTCTCGTATTACAAGCAAACGTGCTCGTTTCCTACGAACAAACACATATATGTGTCCGTGTGTGTATGTGTGCACATAAGTATGAGGGTATGCAGACAAGTACTTACTTACAAACGAAAGAAAAAAAATAAAAGAAAAAAAATCCTCGAGCTCGAGTTCATTCGATCGTTGCAAAAACGATTATCGCGTTTCTAAACGTCGAAATAACGATCACGTTGAAAGATCGTATCACTGATTCAACTCGATTCGTTTTTTTCCCTTCCCCTTCCCTCCCTCTTCCAAGGAGTTCATTCATTTTCAAAAATGATGATTAATCTTTGAAAAAAGCAAAACACGAACTAAACAAAAATACACCAAATTATTTTCTTATTTTATTCTTTTATTTTATTTTACGATTTATTATTTAAAACTCAAAACGAACGTAGGACCAATTCTTTGGTTTAGTAAATTTTATTTTGTATACGGAAAAGAATAAATAAATTCTTGAGGAGTCTTTTGGAAACCGTTCGAGGGCCAATTTTCGAACGGTTCGTTAGACAAATTTGATTACGCGACACACGCCGATTTTTAAAAATATGAAAAAAAAAGAAGAAAAGAAAATGAAGCAACGCGAATAGATGCCAAAGAAATAAAAAAAAAAACTATGAATTGATAGGAGTATAAAGGACGAACGGAAAAAAGTATGGAGTTGCATCAGCAGGTGGGTGAATGGGATTGGAGGAGGGAGGTGAAGGAGTAGAAGGAGGAAGAGGAGAAAGAGAAAGCGCAAAAACGAATCCACCTTTCGAACAGGATTCATATTTTCCCCGCTGTGTTTTTTCCAGGATCTGCGTTACGTTCATCTCATCCTGACTTCCACACTACTCCAATACCAATCCAATATATCTCCTTGTTCATATCGCATCACTGAAAATGCAGTTAACGAACGTCATTCAAAGACCGTACCATCGAAGAGGAGGGTGCTTTTTTTCTTTCTCGCGGATTATTTTTCGTCGTACTTTCTTTTCGATTGATTTTCTCTCCACAACCCTCCACACCCTCCCGCTATTTTTTTGTCATCAAGAAAAAATATGGAAAATATAAACATTTTCATTGATTTGAATAAACTCGATGCAAATCTTCATCGCAATTATAAACATTTTCTGAACGTACAAAGCAAACTCTCTTTTCTCAATTTATTCTTCCCTTTTTTTGTTCTTCTTCGTTCGTGTTTAATAATTTATTGTATCGTCGATTCTCAATCGTTTGATAAATTAGAGAAAAATAACGTTAACGTAGAATGTAGGAATAACTCTGATAAAAAATATTTAACGAGACATTAAATTCCTTGTACAAATATACAATCGAATTGGTTTAATTAGTATTCATTGTATTCGATGAGGAAAGGTTTTACGATAATTTAACGCATATCTCGTCCGGGAATTTTATTCATAGCCAAAAGAAAAAGAATCAGTTCATCGAAATGAGATCTCTGTTTGATAAAAATAAAATTAAAATAAAATTTATTTAAAATGAAATAAGACAAGAAGAATGGATTATTTTGTTTGTAAAATACAAATGACGAATTTGCGTTGATAATAAACTCATCCACCTATCTGTCTATCTCGAATTAATTTTAAATATGAAAGAAAATACAATAATACGACTTTTTAAACATGAATCCCGTTCGTAGAATAATTTAATTAATAAAAAGGAAAATAAAAAATTGAAGATAAATAGAGACAAAAGCGTTCGATGCAGGTCGTTATAATTAAATCGACTAATTAACGTGAGATAATATTTGAAAAAAACTCTAATTTAAATAATCGTAAAAAGGGAAATAATAGAAATGGGAAAATGATGATACTCTATTCGTGGAAAGTGGGATAGGTCGAATCCGGTTAAAACACGAAACCACTGGTAGGATTGCGTGCAACATTCGACGAGACTCGTCAATAAACTTTCCTTTCCCTTCTCCCTGAACCTTCCCTCACCATCTTTTCCAACCTTCTTCCACCTTCTTCCTCCTCCCAACTCTCAGATCGTTCACGTTTCAAAGGAAAGCTTTCGCGGATATTCTTAACCACCAACGAACCATAGTTATCGCGTTTCTCACCTTTCTACCCAAAAGGAAATCCTTCAAAATGCTCGTTATTTCGTCAAACACGTACACACAGAGAAGTGTCTCTTCCTGTCTTCCTATCTCTCTTTTTCTTTAC